>OY284478.1:34688797-34861550 GCA_958336345.1 Dorcus parallelipipedus
GAATGAGTCGTGAATCATTTAAGAAGCTCTGTGGTTTGTACAGGGAATGTTGTTTATATTTTGAACGGTACCTACACATTTTTATTATTAGACATACAAAAAAATGTTAAATACAAAAGTTTTAGGGCTTTAGCCGAGTCGCCAGAATTTATTTAAAAAAGAAACAAATGACGATTGTGATATACCTAACAAATGAGTATCCACTTTGTTATTTTAAATAGAACACGATGTATAATTTTTCTCGAATTAAGAAAGACATTTATTTCCTAATTCCAAAAATATGTAGTTTGTCTATATTTGGTTTCATACTTTTTGCGATATTTAAATTTAAAATTAAAAAAAATGCATTTACTTTGACTAATAAGAATTTGATTATGTGTGACAAGTATTGAACTAATTAAAAGACATTTTACAAGTAAAAACGCTAAGATCTAAGAAATATTAACATATTATATGAAATAAATTAATAAAAGTCTTGTATACCAAAAACAATAATAATTTCAAACTCAAATATCACATAAAGTATGAAGCCAAATATAGACATATAGACAAATATACAAATATTGTAACGTTTTTAAGGGTTCTATTATTTTTATTTTAATCAAAACACGAAATAGTTAATAATCTAATTTATTAAAAAGTAACACTAATTACCACTAACTTAAGAATAATTTATTTAACAATCTAATAAGTAATTTATGTTAACAGCCGAGCGAATATTTATAACGCGACTTCAATTTCGAACTGACCACTTGCTTAATTACTGTCGAACTGTCCCCCGTTTGGCTGCGTGCATTTTTATATGCCGGGGTTGTTTCTCGCGAACATTCTCGGACGTTCGACAGAAGTCTCGTATCATCGTTGACGTGATATCGAAGCTTCTCGTCTAAGGCGCGTCGTTGTTGACGCATCAGACGGGCTGGGACCGCAAACGTCACACTGCCCCCTTCTTAAAAACGTTTCGTCTCGGAACGTTCCTTGTGATAGCCTTGAAGGAAAATGTCGAAATCGGCATGCTGGTCCCTCTTTACAACATCCGGTCTGGAAGAAATAGCAGTCTACGGTTTTCCTACTGCCAACAGCTGCCTGTGGGTGGTGACTGCAGACTAGAACTTCAATTCCCGTTCCGTTGAAGATGACTTCTATCATGCTGCGAACGACCCTCCAGTCCAGCCCATCTAGTCCGCAGCCTATCTTGGGAATGGCTAATTTCGTCTCCTTGCCTTCCACCAACTGTCTCTTCAGGCTCCATAAAGCTCTCCAAATACTGCGATAGTCAGGCTTACCGCTTGATGTCTTCTTGGTGACTAAGTAGTACACGTGTCGTCTTCGTTCCGCCTCCGTGTGGATGATCTGCAGGCTCTTGCCCACCATGGGGTGCTGTCTTAGGAGTTCCTCGACCTGACCAAATTTCTTCCGGAAGACTTGGGCTATCCCCTTGGACATCCTTAGGTCTTCTGCCACACAGTGGGCCAGACTGTACTCTGGTGACACTTGAAAAAGGTCTTGCTGTCTCTCTGTGGTCACTCCGAATCGCGCCTTACTTCCTGTGGCGTGATGAAACATGAAGGTTTCGAAGTTTACTTCGGAACCTTGCGTCCGTTGTACTGTCCCCTCATTTTCTTCTCCGTTGTAAGGAGCCATTCGGTTGAAGTGGATAACCTTGGGTTTGCCATGCGGAATCTTCCTAATGCGGTAGATGACATCGTTGATCCGTTTCATCACTTTGTAAGGACCTTCCCAAGATGTCTGCAGTTTTGGCGATAGACCTCGACGTCTTTGAGGATTATAAAGCCAGACCAGCGCTCCAGGTTCGTTTCCCCCATTCTGAGCGTTGATGTCATAATGCTCCTTCATTCGGTCGCTGGATGTCTGTATGTTGTGACGAACTCGATTGTGAATGTCGTCCATTTTTCTGCGTAGACCGCTCACGTAGTCTTCGTCGGCAGGGATTTCGCCAGGCCTCACGCCAAATTTCAGATCGCAGGGCAGTCTTGGCTCTCGCCCAAATATCACTTTTGCTGGTGTCTCTCCTGTTGTTTCATGAACGGACGAACGGTATGCCAGTAGAAAAAGGGGAATGTACGTGTCCCAGTCTCTCTGATGATCGGAGACTACCTTGGAGAAATGTCGGTTGATGGTTCTGTTGAATCTTTCCACCATTCCGTCTGACTGCGGGTGAAGTGCAGTGGTTCTAGTTTTCCGGACGCCGAGCAGAGTACACACGTTCTTGAATAAAGCCGATTCAAAGTTCCTCCCTTGATCTGAATGCAGCTCCATGGGCGCGCCATACCGACTGATCCATTCTCGGACAAGGACTTCAGCAATAGTTATCGCCTCTTGGTTTGGTAGGGCGTATGCTTCAACCCACTTGCTAAAGTAGTCCATCACCACGACGATGTACTTATTTCCACTATTCGTTTGTGGAAATGGGCCGGCTACATCTATGGCAACTCTCTCAAAAGGACTTCCCACGTTATACTGTTTCATAGGAGCCTTGCCTCGTCTGTGGGGGCCGTTACTAGCTGCGCAGACTACGCACTTCCTACACCAGTCCTTTACATCTTCCTTGCAGTTCACCCAGTAGAATCGCTCGCGCACCTTTTCCATAGTCTTCTTGATTCCCAGATGCCCTCCCAAAGTTCCATCGTGAAGTTCCCTCAGAACTTCCGGCACCCTATTCTTGGGGATCAGTAACTGTGTCTTCTGTTCCGTGCCTTCCTGGTTCTCTATGGTTCGTTTCAGAAGACCATGATCCAGCACTATGGAGTCCCACTGCGCCCAGTACGATTTCACGGATGGTGCACACGGTGCTATCTCTTCCCAAGTAGGCCTTGCCTCCCTACTTTTCCATTCCAGCACCAATTTCAAATCCTGATCGTTCTCCTGGTCTCGTCGCAATTCTTCACCTTGCCATTTGTCGTCTACGATGGCCGTCCTCGCAGTCGTGGCCACTTTCTCCTCCAGCCGACTACAGTGCTTACAGTCTTCGGCACAAGGTCTTCTCGACAAAGCATCGGCATTTCTATGGCTAGTTCCGGCCCGATGCTGGATTTCAAAATCGTATTCCTGAAGTGGTTCGATCCATCGTGCGACTTGTCCTTCAGGATTCTTGAATCGGAGGAGCCATTTTAAAGCGGCATGGTCCGTCCTCAGGAGAAAGTGTCTGCCATATAAGTACTTGTAGAAATGTTCTATGGACTTTACCACGGCTAGCAATTCCCTTCTAGTGACACAATAATTTCGTTCCGGCTTTGACAGGACTTTACTGAAGTAGCCAATCACCTTCTCCTGCCCTTCTTGTATCTGGGACAGTACGCCACCGATACTAACATTGCTAGCGTCAGTGTCCACGATGAACTTGCCTTCTGGGAGAGGGTAACTTAGGATAGGAGCACTTATCAAGTACTGTTTGAGTTGTTCAAAACTAATTTGGCAATGTTGGTCCCATTCAAACGGACGACCTTCTTCGGTGAGTTTTGTCAACGGCTTAGCGATGTCCGCAAATCCGGGAACATAGCGCCGATAGTAAGTGCATAGGCCTAGAAAACTCCTTATCTGGTGTTTATTCTTGGGAGTTGGCCAGTCCTTCACGACCTGAATCTTCACTGGGTCCACGGCGATTCCATTCCCATTAACAATATGGCCTAGATAATTCACTTCCTTCTGGAACAGGTGGCACTTCTTGAGACTAAGCTTTAGTCCAGCTCCGCGAAGCCGCTGGAACACTCCTTCCAGGTTCTTCAGGTGGTCGTCGAAAGTTTTCCCCACCACAATTATGTCGTCCAGATATACCATGCACGTTGTCCAGGACAGACCCTTCAGAACCGTCTCCATCAGCCTCTCGAATGTCGCTGGTGCATTACATAACCCGAACGGCATCACCGTGAATTGCCATAGACCCATACCAAGGGAAAACGCCGTTTTTTCTCGATCTTCGGGCGCTAGTTTCACTTGCCAATAACCACTCTTTAGATCCAAGGTCGAGAAGATCTTTGAACCGGCCAGGGTGTCCAGGGTGTCATCAATCCGTGGCAGAGGATAGCTATCCTTTTTGGTGACGTTGTTGAGCAATCGATAGTCTACGCAGAACCGTGTGGATCCATCCTTCTTCTTCACAAGCACCACCGGTGACGCCCATGGACTGCTTGATGGCTCAATCACATTGTCTTTTTCCATCTCACGGATAATGCGTTCTGCTTCCTCACGCTTCGCCAATGGTAACCTCCTTGGAGCTTGACGGATGGGCCTTTCTTCCCCGGTCTCTATCTTGTGTTTGACTATGTCGGTTCTTCCCTTAGGTCCATTTTCTACCTCGAACACATCTTGATACTGACAGATCAGGTTCTTCGCTTTTGTCCTCTGTTCTGGAGTCAGTTCCTGGGCCGTCGACAGGACCATTTCCAACAACTTCTTCGGGACCTTCGTTTCTTGTTGTACGTTTGCTTCTATTTGACGGGAGATGGAGGACACCATGGCACAGATTCCCAAGATCGTACCTTTCTTGATGTTGACAGGGAAACAGTTCACATTCATTAGGCGAACTGGTATTTCCTTCTTTGCTGTCAAAAATATTTTTCCAATGAGAACTCCTTTTCCAATCTTCTGATCGTCAGTGTTAGGTTCGACCATAATGACTTGCCCATCTTGGAAAGCGCCGTTCAGGTTTGCGTCGACTATAACCTCGGTTCTGCTAGGCAATACGACATCTTCTGCGAGAACAACTCGAGCGGCCACGTCCTCTCGTTGATGTAGAACCAACTCCTCGTTGTTAACCGCCATCACGCCACGCTTCAGATCCAATTGAAACCCATGAGCAGACATGATGTCCATGCCCAGAATCGCCTCATCCTCTATTTCTGCTACCAGCGCACGGTGTTTGATGGGAGTCGCTCCAATCGTAGTGGTCACCTCTACTTCACCATGGACAGTCGCTGATGTTCCGGTTGCTGTCCTCAGTCTCCATTTAGTCGGCTCAGTGCGTCTTGATGACTTGATAACGTCGGGCCTCAAGATAGTCTTCGTCGCACCCGTATCCAATAACATGGTGTGAGGGATGTCATCAATGGTGGCATCCACGAAGACACTGCTGGTTAATCGCCGCAGGGCTATTACTTTCGTGGCTTTTGTCTTTGGGGGCCTTTGAATACGGGTCGACGTTTGCCCCTCTGCACCGACCCGGCTTAGTTTCCCTGTGGCTTCCTTCGTGGAGGATCTTGCCTGGCCTTGGGACACCGCCTGCGAACATGTCCCTCTTCTTGGCAGTTCCAACACACCAGCGGATTCTTCCGCCTCAGGACTTGTTCCACAATGCGGCGAATATCCTCCTCTGTGGTATTATCCTTGGGCCGCTCCTCTCCAGCAGATCGCACCTTGACGCTGGCGAGTTCTTCTTCTTGGGAGTCCATGGCAGCTCGTACCTTGACGTGTCCTCTTGAAACTTGCTTCGTCGCCTCGTATTCCAAGGCGTAGGCCAATGCGTTCTTGGATGTCTTAGGGTGGGCCATTCTTAATGCCTGCTGATTGTCCGGATCACGGATTCCACCCACGAAGGTTTGCAGCGTCAAACATTGCAGGAAATCATCAGGAGCTGCAGGATATGCCAACCGGTCTAGGCGCGCTACATCAGCCTCGAATTCCTGAAGACTCTCTCCGGATTTCTGGTAGCGGTTTCTCAGCTGCGCATGGTACACGTCGGTCAGATGCGCCTGGCCGTAACGCATCTCCAGCCGGTTCACCAGCTTGTTGTAGTCTTCTTGTTCCTCTAGCGGCATGATTTGTAGCACATCGATAGCGTCCCCCCTCAAGGCCACAATTAACGAAGTGGCTTTTTCACTGGCCGTCCATCCATTCGCTTTTGCTGCAGCTTCAAACTGTTTGAAGTAGTTGGGCCAAGAAGACTTCCCATCGAACGTCGGTGGTTTTATTTTCAATTTAGAAATTTCCGCTGGTCCTACCACAGTTTGGGTCTCATTATTTTCTGGTATTTCTGCTGGTGATGGATCCCCGAGCATTCGCAACCCTGCCATGATTTGCTCGAGATTCTTAATTTTGTTATCCTGCTGGAATAGTATTTCTTCTACATTTTCTTGCAGATTCCTTGTCTCTTCTGATATTTTCACCACTAGTTTATCTTCGAGCCCTTTTGATCGTTCTAAAAGTTTCTCGTCTAAGTCTCTAGATTGTTCCAGCAATTTAGTTTCCAGATTTGTCGATTGTTGTATTAATTTATTTTCAAGTTTCTCCTCTAAAATTTTAACATTTTCTTCCGTGTTTCTAGAATATTCCATTAGTTTATCTAGATCGTCTTTCAAATTTCCGGATTGTTCGAGCAATTCATCTTTGAAACTTCTGGATTGCTCCTTTAATTTATCTTCCAAATTTCCAGATTGTTCTCGAAATTTCTCGTCCAAACTTCTGGATTGTTCCAGCAATTCATCTTTGAAGTTTCCAGATTGTTCTCGAAATTTCTCGTCTAATATTTTAGTTAAATCTGCAGGTCCGCTCGAGATTTCGAAAAGAACGTTTTCCGGGTCCTCTCCTGCTTCTAGTAGCGCTTGGTGAAGTCTTTGTTGCAAAATCGATTTCTTTCCGGAAATTTCCAATTCGCGCTCTTCTAATTCGGTTTTTAACCCTTGAGTGGCCGGCATTAAAAATTTCCGTCATTGACCAGCTGGGGTATTTTTGATACCCCACATTATATTCTTTTTCTTTCATTTTTTTATTATTATTATTTTTTTTATTTTCATTTCACATTTACCTATGAATAATAATAAAACTACTTTAATACCAAGAATGGCTTTATTAAGCGATAATGAACAATACAATACATAATTAAAAACATAAATTTAATTTTGTTGTAGCTGACAATCTGGACAGAAATGTGTCTGTTCTGTGGTTCTATGAAGCCGACAGATGTATTTTGCACACACGGAGCACGTATATTTGGTTTTTCTGTCTTCTTTTCTTGGACAAATGGCACACCGGCCCGAGGAGGAATGAGGACGTGCAATAGGGTTTTGGTTTTCACCTTGAAGTCCTAGAAAGAGTTGTATTGCGTCTCTTATAGGCTTATTGCGGCTTTGTCCACTCTGATTTCTATCTAATACATTGGGTTTTACCAACTCCATTGAAAGCTGACGGAGAAACATTTTTCTGCGGTGTTTATCATTCGGTAAATAACCTGGATTTTTTGTGCTCCAAATAACATACGCATTTAGGGCGGCAATGTCGATTATTTCCATGAATAATCTAAAAGGCCATCTTCTTGTGGCACGTGCACAGGAATATTGCCTTGTCATTTGATCTCCTGTGTCCACAGCTCCCTTAGTTTTATTGTAGTGCATTATAATATAAGGTTTATTTTTGTCATTTGACTCGTTTACTTCATTTCCTACAATTTCGGTAGAAAGCAATATAACACATCTATTCTTTTTGGGTACATAGGAAACGAGAGCCATGTCTTTGGTAAATCCGAAAATTGAGGTACACTCTTGACGTTGACGATTCGAAAGAAACTCTTTCGGTATTTCTTTTTTGTTGGCCCTCAGCGTACCAGTTAGTGTTATATTCTTTTGCAGAAGCTCAGTTGCCAAATCAACAGATGTAAAAAAATTATCTACCGTTAACCCTCTACCACTTCCAAAATATGGTTCCATGAGATCCATAACAACTCGTTTGCCTTGTTGGATTTCTCGTTGCCCATTTATCATTCCGGTATAAACTTGTAAATTTTGAACATACGCAGTTTCAGTATCGGCACATACCCAGATTTTTATACCGTAGCGACCTGGCTTACTTTTTATGAATACCCTGAATGGGCACCTTCCTCGAAAAGTAGCAAGTCTCTCATCAATTGTTACGTTATTACCTGGCCAAAAGTTCTTCTCGCAGGCGGATCGAAAAAGTTCAAAAATGAAACTAATAGCTTCGAGTTTATTGTGATTCTGAAGTATCCTTTCAGTCCTTGTTTCTTTGTTGTCAAATCTGATATATCGAGAAATACCTTTGAATCGATTACGAGACATTGCTGCCGTAAAGAAGGGCATCGAAAATAACTTTTCACTAGACCACATTTCTTCGAGGTGTAGTTTTCTTCCATGGTTGCGACCTGCTGCAATTAAGATTCCGACGAATGCATATATCTCGTTAGGAGTCACATTTCTCCACTCATTGGGATTTTCTAAGCTTGTTCTGGCTTTTCTATTTGTTTCTAAACAAATTTCGTTGACCATGTCATCTGTGATGAAAAGGCGAAACGCGTCATTTATTGTAGAGACATTACGTGAATTTTCTGTGAGGCCAAGAGGACCTACAACTATATTACGTGCTCTTCTTCTAGTAGCAGCTGGGGGATGTGACGACCACACAAAATTAGCCTTAGAATTAAAATTTCTAACGTTTTCTGGAGGTTCACTTTCTTCAGCATTATGTAAAAGTTCAATTTCGTCATCTACCTCGTCAGCGACTTCAGCTTCCATATCCACAGTGTCTTCTTCAGTATCGGTTTCATCTTGAGTTAGTGTGAACTCGTCATCACTATCACTTTGCAGCGCGAGGATTCTAAGTTCTTCCTCTGTAAGATATTTTCGAGCCATTTTTTTTCTCAAAAGAAAAGTGAACTCGGCTACAGTCAATTCAGTATTGTCACTCTCTGCAATACGCATGCGTGTGTAACGGTAACCAACCGCAAAATGTGTTTATCCTATTACAGCAACGGTACCGCGACAGGCCAGCCGGGTATACCTGTTACCCCAAGCGTGTATTTATTTTTATTCAAAATTATACGTAAATGTATTTATAAAAGACATTTGGCAAATAATTTCGCAATATCTTAGTAACGCATAAAAAAATATTTAAGTAATAAAACGTGGAAACAGAAAAGTTATTAAGCGAAAATTATAATGGGGTATTTGAAATACCCCTGCCGGCCACTCGAGGGTTAAGTCGTTCACTTTTAAGTCTTTTAGCAGCACTTTCTTTGAAACCATTGTTTTTGTTTTTGACACTGATCTTTGTTTAATAATTTGTTTAAATTCAATTTAATTTTAATTGTTTATTTATTTTCACGAACCTCGCACCTGACACCAATGTAACGTTTTTAAGGGTTCTATTATTTTTATTTTAATCAAAACACGAAATAGTTAATAATCTAATTTATTAAAAAGTAACACTAATTACCACTAACTTAAGAATAATTTATTTAACAATCTAATAAGTAATTTATGTTAACAGCCGAGCGAATATTTATAACGCGACTTCAATTTCGAACTGACCACTTGCTTAATTACTGTCGAACTGTCCCCCGTTTGGCTGCGTGCATTTTTATATGCCGGGGTTGTTTCTCGCGAACATTCTCGGACGTTCGACAGAAAGTCTCGTATCATCGTTGACGTGATATCGAAGCTTCTCGTCTAAGGCGCGTCGTTGTTGACGCATCAGACGGGCTGGGACCGCAAACGTCACAATATTATTAGCACAGTGCTATATAAAATGCCTGAATTTATTTTAGTTTTAGTTTTAAAATTGGAATCGTCATTTAGTTTTTCTATTGATGCCCTGAATTCATTTAATTTTTTTCTATTCTCTTCATAAGTTTCAGTTTCCATGACTTCATCTAATTTTTTCATATCTAAATTCTTTATACTATCATTTAAACTTTCAATATACAAACTGCTGTTTGTATTATATGATTTTATCCTCCAATTTTTTGAAAATTCTGATGATTTAGTTAACGTGAGGAAGTCATTTTTTACTGGTTTAATTGTAATTTTATCTGAGACTGCTTTGCATGTCGGTAACAATTTTAAAATTCCCGAATCGCACAATTCAACGTGGATAGTTAATTCTGATTTATTTTCTGTTGTACACACTATATTCAATAATTCTGAATAAGGTGATATGAAAAGCCATGAATTAACTTCATTCATGTAAATGTTGGCTGCGAGTCGTCAGGATCGCAATGGGGCCCCCGAGCATATTCTGTATAGCTATTTCGGCCCTAATTGGGGCCTTATCAGCAGAACAGTAGCTCGAGAACTCCACTGCAACCCCGACGACCAACAGCATATACGCACGCTTAGCGCGTGAATGCAAACATGTGAAATAATTGCGCCGCGGCACAATTATTTTCCGACTTATAATTCGTGTCGTGAAAGCAGATAGCAACAATGCCGTTGCCTCAAAAGCTAACACCCACGAGATGGCAGTCGAAGCGGACAAAACGTGTCAACGCAAACATGTAAATGTTGGTTTCACATGTTTGCATTCACGCGCTAAGCGTGCGTATATGCTGTTGGTCGTCGGGGTTGCAGTGGAGTTCTCGAGCTACTGTTCTGCTGATGAGGCCCCAATTAGGGCCGAAATAGCTATACAGAATATGCTCGGGGGCCCCATTGCGATCCTGACGACTCGCAGCCAACATTTACATGTTTGCGTTGACACGTTTTGTCCGCTTCGACTGCCCTCTCGTGCGTGTTAGCTTTTGAGGCAACGGCATTGTTGCTATCTGCTTTCACGACACGAATTATAAGTCGGAAAATAATTGTGCCGCGGCGCAATTATTTCACATAACTTCATTCATTTCTTCAAATTTTAATTTTGTCAAATGAATTATTTCTTTTTCACAGTTTTGAGGCAAAATTTTAACAGTAACAGTTCCACTTCACATGGTTTATTATTATATGAGTGAAATGTAGTCTTTCCTTCTGTTAAAATGTAATTATTATTTTTTAATGGAACATATTTTTTTCTTTCTTGAAATGTTACATAAAATATTTATTATATAATTACATAAAAATATTCATTATATAATTCGTTAGTAGCCAAATAAGGACTTTTTATTCTTATAGATATAAACTTATTTTGTTGTATTTTTAGAGGAACTGGTGTAATTTTGAATAGTAAGTGAGGTTTTATTTGGACCGAAGGAATTTTTATATTCATCCCCAATTTTGAATCTTGCAAGAATGAAGTGACAGTTGCAACTTGAAGCAAAAGTTCGCTATCTTCATAATTTTGGTATTTTATAGGAAATTTTAAACCTTCAGGAATGATTGCTGAAATATTTCGCATTTCGTTTAAGATTTCTGTGGGAGAAATTAATAGTGGATGTATATGGCCTTGCTTGGCAAACATTATAACATTAATTAAATTTGTAATTTCCAATCGAAATTGATCAATAAGTAAAGTAAATAATTCTTTGTGGTCTTTTAAATATCGATCTATGCGGTAGAGATAATCTACTTCGTGAGACGTTTTATTAACAATATTTTTTATAATATCAAAATTTTCAAAAAGAATTTTTTCGTTGTGTTTTACGTGTCCTAATGTGTTATTCAAAGAATCCACTGTTGATTCTATTATCGATGTTTGCTCAACAATATTTATTAATTTTGCTTGTTTATTTTTAATCAATTCTATTCCTTCATTGAAATTTTGAGCATCTTCTTCGGTGAGTGTTCCAAACAATACTTTTGATAATTTACCTATAGCATCAAAATAACCTGATCTATGATGAACTAATAAATTTGGAATTAAGTTTTTTTCCCATATTAATCTTGTAATACTGTAATTCGCAATATTAATATAATTCCCACATAAGGAGACTCCTGCGGTATGGAGAGTTTCCTTTTTGCATAACTGACTTGTTTCTTCGTATATGTCAGTTATTTGATTAAATTTCTGTTCGTAGGTTTCCAAATCAATAAATACTACTGATTTCCAAAAAGTTTTGGTAAAAAATAAATTATCTTCTTTTTCGTATAAGTCCTGATGTATTCCATAAGGGCTGAATACTGCAGAAGTCCGTCGGTGTCGTTTCTAAATTTATCGTAATTGGTATTTTACTGGCAGTCCAAATTATTAGCATCCATATTAAATATCGAATATCCGCCATAATTCCCTCTCAGTGACAACGGCTTGTACGATCTAAAACTTATTCTATTGTGAGGTGATATGAAGATTTATTATCATTTTTTTTTCTTTTTTTTTCTTCGATTTATTTCTGTAGGTACCTGTACAAAAAAAATCTGTTAATACTAGTTTACAAGTTGATTTTAAATATTATTATTTGAATTTTATTTTATTTACAATTTGTACATTAATTACAAATATTTTATTATTTTAATTTTTCATAAAACAGTAGATAACAGTTTTCTGTGTCTAATTTTCCTGACGTAATTTCTGTTACCTTATTGTCATTGTAATTTAACCAGACATTATTCCCCAAAATTAAAAATAAAATTTGTTACATCGAGCTAAGGCGCCTCCACCATTGTTACGTACCCTTGGGAGGATTCGTAAATGGGGGTCGTATCCCTCCCGGAAGAGTACTCGCTAGCTCGAAGTACCTTGTGGGAGTTATGAAAGGGCTTGACTTACCTTCTCCTTCGCTTTGCTGTGGGGGTAGTTGAGGGGTAGTAATGGAGACGGCACATTCACTTAAACCCCTTTATTCGCCCCAGCTCGGTTAAGAGATCTACCAGGTCGCCCAGTCCAAGCACAACTCTACTCCTTATCACTCCACGGGCGACTTGGTACCCCCCTCGCCTACCTTCCACCGACCACCAACAGGTGGCACAGGCACCGCGTTCATGGCAATATTGAAGAGAAGAATGAAGAACAGAATATAGTGCTCCAAGGAGGATTGACTCGTCTTGATGGATTACATCAGGAATTATATCAATAATATATACATAACTTTTATATACTTATTGCAAGCAATCTGAGAATTATATAATTCATTGTAAGGAGTAAGTGAAATAATTATTCGTCGATCTACGTGATACCACGTAACTGCAAAATGAAGGCAAAATGCTTAAACGTTTGTCGAAGGTTTCTGCAGCCATTGTCCCAGGTTTTCTTGGTTTCCAAGCTGTGCCACAAGTTCATTTGTTGAACGTTAAAGCATTTTGCCTTCATTTTGCAGTTAGATCGACATATTGTAATTTTTTATATTTGCTTTTGTACTTAGTTATGGAACCGATATTTTTACTTATGTATGTTTAATAATAAGGCATTAATGTAAAAAAGGCATGTCACTTCTTTCTTCTATTTCTACCATCCTCCTCTACAAGTTCATCCGTTCCTCTTTTCTTTTTCTAACATATTTTTTCTTTATTTTTGAAATACTGAATATTTAAATTAATAAGTTACTTCATTGGAGTACACTTCATTTTCTTCTTGGGCAACTTTGTCAACGAATTATCTAATTTGTCAGTTTTTAGTAAATTATTATCGCTTATTTCATCAGAACCAGTTGTATTTTCTGAAATAGTATTTGATGCAGAAGTATCTATATATGACTGTAACTTATTGAGGGTCTGGAATTTCATCAATTATCTCATAAAATTGGAAGCGTGTTGCTCCACGGCCACTACAGATGATTTGTGACGCGAACTTAAAAATTAATAATGTAATTGCACGATGGCCTGGATCGACTCACGATTCGACAATTTTTAATAATTCACCGGTACCGGTAGATATGCAACGCAGGTACCCGGATAATTACTTGTTAGGAGATAATGGTTATGGATGTAAAAATTATCTACTTACCCCTCTTTTAAATCATCAGAATGAAAGTCAGGAAAGATACAATGCAAGCCATAAGAAAACCAGAAATCCCATCGAACGTTGTTTCGGTTTATTAAAAAAACGGTTCTTATGTTTACATAATGGATTGCGTTTAAAATGTGAAACTAGTTTAATATGTATCGTTACTTGTTGCATTCTGCACACAATATCGCTATATCCCTCGGGGACGAATTACACGAAAATGAGGAAATCAATTTTGAAGATGTTGTTGTAGAAAATGTACATGACAATAATAATGCTACCAGAAATTTTATAATTGAAAATATTTTCACATAGTTTATTAAATTTTATAGTGTTCAATTCGTAAATTTTTATTCACGTAGATGTTACTGAAGATTTTTATTTATGTATTTTCATTATATTCTATGTAGGTACAGTGGTTTCATTTAATTTGTACATGGTTTCTGACATGTTGATAGGTGTTTTAAACCTTGTGTCACATTTATACGGATCTACTTACTAGTAATAAATAAAATTACAATTTACGAACACTTTTTTTATTTATGGACACTAAAAATTAATATTATTAATTAAAATCATTCAATAAAGAATCTAACCTTTTTTGCCAATATTCTTTCTCTAGAGCTTTAATTTTCATTGCTATCTCATGTTGAATTTTAGCATACTTTATTTTTTGAGTTCTATAATCCTTCTCCAGCTCTAATATTTCAAGCTTCTTGTTCTAAGCATCAGTATGTTTATGTCTGGTGAATCTAGTTTGGCGTTGGACGGAGGACGTTGACAAATTGGAATCAGTGGAGTCTTTTAAAGTGGAAGGTAGAGGAACTTGCATAGGTTTGGTGGAGTTTTGCAAATTTCCAGCAGCAATCAATTCTATAAGGAATTAGGAACATATTATACAATACAGGTTGATTCAGGTTTTATCAGGATAACTTCGAGAATCTATAGAACTGGTTAAAATAATAAATAGCACACGTGAAATTATTGCATTGTAATAAATATATCCTAAACATAGAAAAATATCTCACTATGAAATGAAGCAGCACTATCAAATGGGTTTTCGAGTGGCTCAAATTGGTCTCCTACAATAGCGAGAACTCTGGCTCCTTCCTCCGATAGCAAAGGAGTATATTGTCCACCTCCTGTTTTCTCAATTTCAACCTACATAAATAGAATGAAATGTTAAAATTAATGTAAGTATCGATAGCATACCTTATCAACACGTTTTTGTTTTTTATATACAGCAATATCATCCTCAGACACTGATTCCAAATATTTTTGTTTCTGAAAGAATAAATAATATTCAAGCAATATTCAGTCTCCTCCTAAAACTTCGTAATTCTAAAAATAAATTAATGGAGAAAGAAAATCACGAGTATAAAAATATTAAAAAAAATATGTTTCTTCAACTATTTTTCAGATGCATTTATAAAAAATGTGACTTTCTGTCTTTTAATAGTAAAATGGTAATGGAAAGATTACATATCTTTGAACTGCACGTAAAAAATCCATTAATACAAAACATTTTCTGTTTGCTTACATTTATATCAGCAATATCTTGCCTTGTTTTGCGTTTTAAGTTTTTATAAAAATTTTTAAGCTGATCGGTCGTGGTTCCAAACTTGTTGAATTAAACTCCTCTTCCACGGCGACCCATACTTCCTGTTTTCGGGAATTAGATGAGGCGTCTGTCTTTTTATTTTCAATTACATTTTTATATCTGAAATTATAACGCAAACATACAATTTTTAGATTATTTGTCTATTAAATGACAATAAACATTTACAATTACGTGATTGCAACTTACTTTTCAACCACTTGCAATAAAATATGCTTTTCCTGGTTAGTGAAATTCCTTCCTTTCGTCTTTTTTTCTTAAATACGATCAAATTGAATATTTTCACTTTTGCTGATCGCATTCACTTCGTTCACATCGGAAAAATACACCTGTTGTCTTAAACAATCAAGAAACACAGCAATATGTAGCTGAAACAAACGCTGGTCGCTGTTGGACATAAGCAATGATTTGGTTCATTAATTGAATTGTTACCGGTGAAATTTAAATATAAATGCTGATTGGAGTAGAAGTGGTTTTTTATCCAACATTTGCGACATAAACTTTCTTCGTACAAATTCATGCGAAGTTTTTGTTTTCTTTTAAATAAGTATATGACTACAATGTAAAAGCATTGATGTATAAGATCCACAACTGCAAGATCTAATTATTATAGTGTTATAATTTCCATTGCATTTTTATTTTTGTTTACAATTTTTTTTTTACAAATTCGAATGCGCAATTTGTTAAGAATGTAAAGTACTTATAAAGAGCACTATCATATTAGTAGAAACACACGTAACTTTATACATTATATTAGCAGTTTTGTGATCATCATGTAATTAACTTGAAGAAATCATCAATAAGTTACACTGATAAAAGTTTTTGTGTAAATTTACTGTGAATCTCGGTGGCTGCCAGTGACCACCGATAATTGTAGTAAATTTAAACTCATAATTACAGTACATTTACACAAAAACTTTACCTATCTAAGGTATACCTACACGGATACAAGTTTTTGTGTAAATTTACTGTAACTATGAGTTTTAATTTACTATAATTTTATCGGTGGTCACTGGCAGCCATCGATATTCACACTAAATTTACACAAAAACTGTAGATAGAGTACTGTACCTCCGTACTAAAGATTTTATTTTGCCTTTAAGGCATTCTAATTTGTTATTAGTTGTATTTAAAAAAAATATATTGATGAAAACTTGAACCGTGTCCATTCTTCTTTTACATCATTGATAATGGACATGTTTTTTAATTAATTCCTCATATAAAACATTATAAGAAGCTGAATCTCGGAAATATATCATATTTTGTTATCTTTCTAATGTCATTTGCCGTTGAGGTACTGTTATACCTAGTTTCAGAAATCGTCTTTCATCCAAATCATTATCAGCCATTATAGAGTTGACCACCTCAGATTATTTTCTTTTAATGTAGAAGAAAACCACTGCAACATATACGCGTTTTCATCTCCTAAAATGCCCACAGCTATGATCTCAGAAAACCCATTGCCATCTTCATTAATAATTATTAACGCAGGTGTCCTAATATCTAACAACTCGTAAGTAGAATCAATACAAATGAATTCTGGGTATGCAGACATACCTATAATGTTTCATAATTTTGGTTTGAAAAAGTAGGGTTTTAATAGTATATTGATTTATAAGTTTAGAAAAGTTTTTCGGTAAGTGTAAATGTTTGAATTCACGAGTGAGCGTAGCTCACGAGTGGATCAAATTTACACGAACGTGGAAGTTCACTTTTCTAATGTGTAGATCATGCTATATCGTGTAGTTGACGAAAATAACGATAACATTATGAGAATGTCGAAGAATAATAATATATCAAGGTATGTCAAGCATTTGTTGACATAGTAACAAAACATCAATCAATCAATCTTCGACTATGAAACGTCACCATAATAAATAAAATGAATGAAAAAAGTGTTGCTAACTGAAATAGTGAAGAAAAGTGTTGTTAACGAGACAAGTCCCACTTTTCTTCACGAGTTTTGATTAAACATTGTGTCATGTTTTCTGTCAACTACACGAAAAAATTATTTTGTTCGTCTTTGTTTGAATTGGCTTCCGGTTGGAACCAGATCACGTTGACCTCTTCTACTGCCGACGTTTTGTTCTCCATTGCAGAAAAACTTCCTCACGGCTGCTGCTGCTGCTGCTTCTCGTTAGTCGTTAACCCATTCGAACCTATGGTTCTTTTAAAAGGACGGTTGCAACCCCCACAATTAAATTCATTTTTTACGGTTGTAGTTACTCAATCATAGATGGCAGATTGTTACGTATAATTAGAAACCTGTAGTATTAGTTCTATCACGTACCACTTTTGAATTATATGAATTTTACTAACATTTGAGACATTTGAATGTGAGTGAAGTTTCTGCGACTAAAAAATGAACGAGTACCAATATTGGAGGTGAGTTTTAAATAACAGTATCAATTTTTGCATGAATTTGTCTTACTGTACACTTGCAGTAAATACAAAGGATGATAACTGAGCCAAAATGCATTGCAAATTACGATAAAAATCTGGGATATGCATTCTGAAAGCTTAGCGTCCTTTTAAAAGTACGATAGGTTTATGAGATACTAGACTATTTTACCAATTGCTACCAATTTCTCGCTACGATTTCCATGGAAAACTTATAACTTTATCACCTCATTTCTCTTTTCACAAATCGATCGTGCGAAATAAAGTTATTTGGTGTGAGTAAAATATGCGTAACATGATTACAATTTGTAGAAAAAAATTTTGTCCTGTAGTCATTTCTCATTCATGTGATTTGAGTGAGATTTTTCTTAGATTCGAGACATAAACTTATGAGAAATGTGTGCCATTCATCGCCCAATTTAAAATATTCCTACAATTCATTTCTAGTCATTGGAAAAGGCCACTCACGCTGAATGAGCTTCTTGAAGAAGTGGAAAACATAGATGACGTCTCAAATATTCCTGGTGAAATTGTACTTTTTCCACCAGAAAATGCCAATGATTACAATACAGACGAAGATTCCGGGGAAGAGAACAATGTTGAACTAATCAACTTGCCAGGGTCTCATTTGCGCACGGACATTGAAATTTTCTCCAATAAGAATAAAGATGACGAGAATTGGGAGAGTGAAGATGAAATACCATTGTCTTCGTTTCACCAGAAAAAATTAAAAAAGACAAAAAAATTTCACTATTTATTTGGCATTGACTTGGAAGCAGATTTTCCTGAATGGAGACGAGTGCACATAGTAAAAAATAAGCTTTCGCCAGCAACTACCTTTAAGTTATTTTTTGATACATATCTTATCACCGATCTAGTACGCTTTAGTAACCTATATGCCCTACAAAAAAATCATCCTGGTGATATGACAACTGATGATATGTTTTGCTTTATTGGTGTTCTAATTTTGAGTGGATACTGTTGTGTTTCCCGAAAAAAAATGTATTTGCAAAATTCCGATGACTCTAACAATAAACTTATTTCACCTTCAATTGCAAGAGACCGATTTCAGTACATTATGAGTAATTTTCACTGTGTTGATAATAATCATTTAGACAAAAACGATCGGTTTGCAAAAGTACGTCCATTATTTCAGTCGCTAAATAAAAAGTTCCTAGATTATGCTCCAGTTGAGGAAAATCATTCGGTCGATGCCCTATTTTGGACGGCATGGCTGTAAACAGTTTATCAGAGGGAAACCTATAAGATGGGGGTATAAATTTTGGGTTGGAGCCACTCGATTAGGATACATTGTCTATTTTGAGCCTTATCAGGGCTCATCTACTAATTTGACCGAAATATACAAGGATCTGGGTCTTGGGTCAACAGTTGTTTTGAAATATGCCGATGTACTAGAGTCAGCTGGATTTACGAATTTCCATCTCTTCTTCGACAATTTTTTTTACATCCTTTTCACTAATAAAAGAACTGACTTTTCGTAAAATAAAAGCGACGGGTACGATTAGGGACAATAGAATCGCAAAATCCTCTAACTAATGTAAAAGCTTTTAAAAAAAAGAAAGGGGGACCTTTGAATATGCATTAGTTGATAAAGAAATGGTAGTGTGCCGATGGAATGACAATAGTGTTATAACAATTATTTCAAATGCTTCCTCCATACTTCCACCCAATAAAGCGAAAAGATTTTCCCAACGGGAAAAGAAGCATATTCATGTTGATCAGCCTAAGCCTATAAAGGCGTATAATGAGAATATGGGCGGCGTTGATCGCAGTGATCAGAACATCGCTCAATATCGCATTTCAATTCGCGGAAAGAAATGGTACTTTCCTTTGGTCGCGCATTGTATCGACATGGTAGTTCAAAATGCATGGTACTTGCATAGGTTCAATGACGGCAAACTAGATCAACTGAGTTTCAGAAGAGCCGTTGTCACAGAATTGCTAGAAACCAACAAAGTTTTGAACAAAAAAGGACCTTTACGAAAACCAAAGAGCTTTAGAGAGCACTCACGTTATGATAGAATGGATCACCTCGTGATATACCAAGATAATCAGACTAAATGTGCTACATGTCATAAAAAAACTAATTTTCGTTGCCAGAAGTGCGATATTGGATTGCATCCCAAAGAATGTTTTCGCCAATACCATACTTTATAATTATCATAATCAAAGTGTACCTTTACTTTTAATAAAATATTTTTAAGGGTTGTTCAGTTTTTAAAAGTACAGTTTAAACCTACAGTCCATTTAAAAGGTAGTTTAAAGGGTAGTTCTTTAACCCTAAGCGTTATTTTTTTTTTTTAATAATTTTCTTCGCCTTCTTGATCAATAATAAAACAAGTTTTCCTATTTTGAAGTTAATTCACGTAGAAAAATAGTTTCAGGGTTATATGGGTTAAGACTGAGGGGGTATGTCTGTTGTCGTGGTATTTATAGTGATCGGTGGGGGTAGTGGGTGGGAACGGTGACCGGGGATTGATCTGTTGGGGCGTAGCGGATCGTTAATGAGATGTTTCCAGGCATTGTGGAGGTAAAAGCCAGTATCGGTTCAGGTTATTGGGATGTTTGAGGATTTCCATGGATTCACGGGTTTACGATTGAAAAAAATGAGATGAGCGAGCTAGAAGTTTTGTGTCGGAGAATAGGATTTGGTGACCGGTTTCTAGTTTGTGTTCAGCTAAGGCCGAGCTAGTTGTTTATAAGTAGTAGTCTAGTACAAGGTTCCTGTTCAGAAACACGAGTGCTAACAGACCGTTTTGTTTCACCAATGTATACACGCCCACAGGAACAAGGAATTCGGTACACACCTTCGGATTGTAAGGGGATGTGATCTTTTGTGGAGGGTAGGCAGTCTGAAAATTTCGTCATGGGTAAGTAAATTGATTTGATGTTCTGTTGTTTGAGTATTTTGCCGATTCGATCTGTTATGGTGTGAATGTAGGGTAGGTAAGCTGTAGCGACTGTAGATGTATCAGGTTCAGAACGTGGAGGAATTGGGGTGAGATAACGAGAAATGGATCTTTGGATGTCGTGCTTTTTGTAGTTGTTATTGAGTAGGATTTTTGTTACGTGGTTCAGTTCAGTTTGAAGTGAAGAGGGTTCTGATAGGGCAAAGGCACGGCTGACTAGTGAGTTAATGACTGACTGTTTGAGAAGAATGATGATGTGAATAGGCATTCAGATAGCGATCAGTATGAGTCGGTTTGCGATACACAGAATGTCCTAATCTACCGTTAGGGAGGCGGCTTACTAAGATATCAAGAAAAGGTAAATGGCCGTCAATTTCGTTTTCCAAAGTAAAGTGAATGTTAGGAGGTTGAGTATTTAGGTGTTCAAAGAAGTTATGTGGCCGTGTGGCCAAATAGCAAACACATCATCAACATAATGAACTAACACTTGGGTTTAAGGGGGAAAGAAGTAAGGGCTTGTTCGAATGCCTCCATAAAAATATTTGCTACTATTGGGGAGAGAGGAGAGCCCATGGCTGTGCCTGAGACCTGGTCGTAATATTGTAGCAAAGAAAGCTGCCAGTACAGAACTTTCAAGATTATAATTGCATGGAGCGATTCATCATGATTCCGCAAAAAACATGAATAAATATAGAAAGGCAGCGTTGATGTGACCAAATAAGCGCGTTGGGAAAAATTTTGAAATTTTATTAATCTAAAAGTATTTTCGTTTAATTAAAGCAATGCGAGTTATTTACTGATGTGCCTACTGGGCGACCTGCATTTCCAACGTTAGATGTTGAACTTGCGGATGTACACAGAAATCGACGACTCAGCGTAATAACTGGAGCATTAGGTAATTAGTGTAACGTAAATCAATTAATTCGCGATCTTAAAAAGATTTGGAAACAGCGTGAAAATCCTGACATCATCTTGTTGGCAACCCAGTAACTGGACGGGTCAACTACATTTTATGCACTTTTGGTCATGACCACGGTTAGGCGGATGAGATTCCGTTTGCAACGGTCCGCCTGGGTTGTCGCTTATACTGTGCATATTTAAGTACGATCATTGCGCTGGCTCATTTCTAAATTAGCGTCGGACGAAATTTTAATTACATCGCATAAGAAGTTGTTAAATTTAAACAAAATTTCGTATTTTCGAATTCAAAATTAAGTAAATTAAATTAACACTAAACGTTCTTTGCTATTGCAAATTACGCATGCGATTATTTGCTATTCTAGTCTCGAGTGCAGTTGGATGTGACTATTGTGACGCTCCTGCCAGCGCGAGCGGAATCTCATCCGCTTAACGCTGGTCATCGAGTTATCGAGGAGTACAGTGTTCTGTATTTCTAACCTTTGCACAATAAAGATAATTCTTTTTTGTTATGTGTTAGTTTACAGCTCGTGACAATATCTTTTGAAAGAGTGATTTTATTACATTTTTCTTCTATGTAAATTGTCATACAGTTTAATTAATATACATATACATATATAGGTATATAATTTCTTTTCAGGGATAAATTCAAGTGGTATCAAATAACAGGGAATTAAATGCTTACAGAAGTTCTTTATTCGGAAGAATAAGAAACGTTTTCGGATATTAGACCATTAGTTTTATTTGATTTGCTTTTTTAGTAGGTTTTGACTGTTAATATTATTGTGGGCGGAGATAATTTTCAATTATTTCTTAAACCACAGTCTCCTTTACTATTTTTTAGTGTTAATTTTGTTATTTTTAGATTGTATTAGTAGTATAGATAGTATGATTAGGTAGGTAGGTAGGTAGGTAGCTGTTAGATTTCATGTAGTTTTATAAAAAAAATTAAATTGTACTGAAGATATAAAATTATTGTGGGCGGAGATAAATTTCAATTATTTCTTAAACCACAGTCTCCTTTACTATTTTTAGTTAATAAAACGGAACTTTACCAAATTTTTATCAACATGTTTCGTAAACGAAATATACTTTTCTTTATTTACGGGAAGTAAATCGATACGGCCCTCAAAATCTGATGCTAAATTCTTAATTATAAAATGAGCATCATAACCGCTCAGATTATGAAACACAACATTATAATTAACATTACATCCCTCGTGTGCTGTTCCCCTGAACACCCCTGTCAAGTGACAGTGATCCCTTACTTTTTTGTCTTCAGGGCTAAACGGCTGCTCGCAGATATGACAGTGGGTTGCCTGATTGAACTCTAGATTTTCAATTGAAGTTAAGGGTTCCATGGGTAAAGGGCAAAGGAAGACCGTTTCTAAATTTTCGGCGAACTGTTGCAGTTCTGCAGTAAACCATTGCATGCAGTCCTCACCACGATACGATTTATAAAAAGATAGTGAATCATCATAAGAACATTTGACATAATACCCGATACTAGGTACAGGGCACATGTTCTTGGTACTTATTTTTACTGTTGCATGGTTTTAATATGCATTCCAGATCGGCATATATTATGAACGGTGCCTTAACTTTATACCTGAAATTTTTAATTTTAAAATATTGTTTTGTTCTGTCAGCATTCTAATTTTACAAACGTTTAATTCTACACATTCTATCGCGTGCTTATCCAAACGTTCTTGACTATAAAAGTAGTTAAGGCATCGATCACAAAAATATTTTTTAGTTTTATGCTTACTCAATTGCGTAGATACCAACCTGGAAAGAATAGTACCAATCACTTGTATATCTTTAGTATTTCCAAATTTGCAGCCACAAGCACTACATATTAAAGTAATATGAGCAAGATGGCACTAAAAACGATGTTAAGCGAAAAAGGAAAATTGTTACTTGTAATTGATAATTTTAAATTTAAAGTTGGTTCTTGTCCGATGAAATTTGTATCACAAAATCTTTTAACCGGATAGTAAATCTTGCACTATACACAACATTTCACCGTCGTTCGACAGCTTCGTCAGAAGTGAAAAATATAACTATATATAATATAATATAATATAGGTTTTATTTTTCACTTCTGACGAAGCTGTCGAACGACGGTGAAATGTTAAGTGTATAGTGCGAGATTTAGTGTCCGGTTAAAAGATTTTGTGATGATAATTTTAAATTTCGAAAATATCGCGACAATAAATCAAGTGGTGAAGTGTGTTGATGTTGTACATTAAAAACGTGTTGTGCAAAAATTTTCACTCTTGGACCAGACAATGTGTTTTCCAGAAAAGTGGGACAACATAATCGTGATTCACTTTCGGATCAGATTTTGAATCGTCAACAAATTAGCAATCAAGTAAAAAGAAAAGCCGAATCTGAAATAACGGAAAGGCCCCGAAAATTAATTCACACTGAAATAGCTGTTCAGAAAAATACCCTTGAAACGTTGACAGTGAGGGATACGAAATATATTAGCAACAATACCAGTTGTGCACAGTTACAGTTACATCCTAAATTACCTCATTCTACCTCAGAAGTTCATGAATATTTAGATTCAATTGAAATTAAAACAATAAACGAAGAAAATTTTTTGCTACATAAGAACAAATCTTACAATATAATTATATTTTCGTGTAAAAGCAATATTAAAATTTTGTGTGAACAAGAAATAATTCTGGTTGATGGAACTTTTGATTACTGTACCAAACATTTTGTTCAAATGTTTACTATACATTGTCATATAAACAATATGTATATATCACTTGCATATAGTTTACTAAAAGATAAGAAAGAGAAAACATATAAATATTTGTTTAACATTTTGAAAGACGGGTGCTTGAAATTGGGGTATTCATTTCAACCAAAATAAATGGTGGTCGACTTCGAATAAGCAATTCATACGGCTGCACTGGAATCAATACCAGAAATAAAGCTAGTAGGATGTAGATTTCATTTAAGTCAGGCTTGATAAGTTTCCATTTCTGTCGATTTTATTGTCACATATAATTAAAAAGCAATTATGCAATAACGTTATATTCTTATTAATAAATATCTTATTTAATATGTGTTTATAGGTGGAGAAAAATTCAGTCACTGGACTTAACACGAGAATATAAAAATGAAAACTCTGCAATTGGAAAATGGCTACATTATTATTTGCATTAACATTTTTGTCACCGGACGAAGTCGGCGACGACATTGTCAAACTCATGGAAGAACAACCAGTTGACACAAGACTAACAGATTTTAGTGACTATTTCATTGATCATTATTATATCGAAGAAAATTCTCATTTTCCACCACAGGTCTGGTCTGCTCCCGTATATTGCTTATGGAGAACAACCAATGGTTGCGAATCCTTCCACTCAAAATTTAACGCTGCCTGTCCATCGCCACATCCTAATATAAATACTTTTATAAAATGCCTTCAAGATTTTTAAACACTTACGTAAAAATAACTTCAATAAATTGTAGAGATACTGTTGAAGATGTTTACTTCAAGCTGTACCCGGAATCGAGTAGCCCTATACCTATGTAATTGATAAATATGAAATAGTTCAGTTGTTATAAATAACAATACATGTTTTTATATAAAACTCAGTCATATCATTTTTCAATATAGTGTTAGTTATTATCTTACGTGTTGCATTCACTGTGTTTGGAGATCCTACACCTTTGAACAGGTTATGGGCCCAGTAAACTATTAGAGTACCAGAAGAAAACCAGTGGACTATCGGAAGACTACCTACTAAAAGGTTATCAGTAATAAATATTGAAAAATCAGAAACGCTCAAATGGCTGCATCAAGTGTGGTTCGAATTGAATCTCTATCAATGGATAATTTTGATACGTGGAAGATCCACATGAAGGCTCTTTTGGTGAGAAATCGCACATGGGGTTACGTGGCTGGAACTAAAGTCAAACCCGAAACGGTGAAGGGGAATGTCGCGTCAGGAGCTGCTGTTGCAGAATGGGAAGAACGAGATAATGAGGCAATGTCTGATATTATTTTGGCGATTCAACCCTCCGAATTAAAACAAATAAAAGAAAGTGCTACCTCGCGCGAGTTATGGCAGAGATTGGAATCTATTTATCAATCAAAGGGACCAGCGCGTAAAGCTACACTTCTGAAACAGATCGTACTTCAACGAATGAATGAAGACGAGGACGTGCGTAATCATCTGCGAAAATTTTTTGATGCCGTTGATAAATTGAACGACATGGATGTGACGATTAATGATGACTTACTGTCAGTATTACTATTATACAGTTTGCCTATCGGTTGCGACTACTTCAGGTGCGCTATTGAATCTCGGGACGATTTGCCGAAGCCTGATGTACTGCGTATAAAAATCGTGGAGGAAAGCGATGCAAGAAACAGTGACAGACGTAATGCAGTTCAAAATGCCATGACTGCTGAGAAGAAATATAGAGTCAAAAGTGACAGAAATTTTCTTAATAAATCAGAAAAAGGGGAAAAGGACAAGCAATTTACATTCAGATGCTATTGATGCAAGAAGATGGGACACAAAGCAGGGAACTGTCCGATGAATTGTAAAAAGAGCCAAAATAAAGCAAACAAGGTCGAAGAAAATAACTCTTTGTACATAACATCAGAGTTAGCTTTGTAGCGTGAGACCATTTCCTACTGTAGGGCCTTCAGCCCAGAACTGATATTG
The DNA here is from genome assembly GCA_958336345.1 of Dorcus parallelipipedus. Classification (NCBI taxonomy): domain Eukaryota; kingdom Metazoa; phylum Arthropoda; class Insecta; order Coleoptera; family Lucanidae; genus Dorcus; species Dorcus parallelipipedus. The sequence goes on from OY284478.1 coordinate 34,714,915, forward strand.
TGTGCCGACCTTAATATTAACTACCTAAGTAATGGTATTCATAAACAAATACTTGAAGATACACTTACCAGCTTTGGACTAAGCTGTACTTCCAATGCACATACAAGAGAGAATATTCTCAATGCAAATCTACTTTCGTCGTCCAAAATCGACTACATTATAACAAATGAGCATAACTCAGATCTCGTCAAAACAGATCACCTAGCTTTAAAAGCTAATTTTAGCTTACCAATTCACCCAACTCAAGATACATCGAGGACTGGACCCTGCTTTCGATTGAACCTGTCTTCCAGCTGTCTAACTGATCTAAGGGAACACCTCAATCCAGTTGTGTTTAATTTTGACAGGAGTTGTGATGTCGACGAAATCTTCAACGAATTTTATAATACTATCCTAATGGCTGTTAGTGAATGCTGCCCCTGGACGCCGATGAAACAATCACGCAATCCCTATGATAATCAATGGATCAACGAAAAAATAATCTCATCCAGCAAGCATTTAAGAAATCTTTATTGGCTAGCTGCCAATACAAGAAATGTAAACATGCAAAATGAATATCGTCTAAAGAAAAAGCAACACAAAAAATTAATCGATGACACCAAAAAGCAGTATTTCTGCAACCTGATTGCAACTGCTGAAAACAAACAAAAGAGAGCTTGGCAAATAGTCAACCACAGCCTAGGACAAGCAAGAACCAAAAAGGAAATTTCACTAAAACACAACAACACATTGATATCCAATAAAGAAGAAGTGGCCGAACTTTTTGCGCATCATTTCTCAAATGTTGCATCAGTTACCTTAAACCAATGCCTTGGTCCAACCTCCCAGACTACTCCAACAACAGGGATATTCAACTCTAAAACTTTTGCGTTTTTGCCCACTGATACAAACGAAGTGTACAAAATAATAAACGGTTTCAAAAACAAGTGCAGTGCTGGAGTGGACAATCTTTCGGCGAAAGTGCTGAGATCCATTGCAGGTTTGATTTCCCCACCCTTAGCCCTCATTATCAATCGGTCTATTGAGTGCGGTAAATTTCCCTCTGCCTTAAAAACTGCGTTAGTGACCCCTGTCTTCAAAAAGAATGACCCGCAAGATTTAAACAATTATCGACCAATTGCAGTCCTAAGTGCGATATCGAAAGTCTTCGAGAAAATTATGGTCAATCGACTGACCCATTTCCTTGATTTTTGTAATATAATGAGCGACTCACAATACGGTTTCCGTACGGGTAGATCGACAGAGGGAGCCGTTATCAATCTTATAGAATATGTCTATCAACGAGTCGACGAGGGCCATTTTGTGGCTGGCCTCTTCTTCGATCTGACCCGTGCGTTTGACTGTCTAGACACTAACATAATTTGTGATAAACTTCATGCATTAGGTGTAAGAGGTACTACCTTAGCCTGGTTTGAATCATATCTATACGCAAGAACAATCCATGTTAAAATTCAAGATGTTAAGTCAAACAAACATACTTTAAGTCATGGAGTACCTCAGGGGTCCGTGCTTGGCCCTCTTATTTTTTTACTGTATGTTAACGACATGGCAACTCATGTGGAAGCTAAAAAGCTCGTACTATTCGCAGATGATACCACTATGATAGTCACAGCACGGACCCCCGAGGTTCTCAAACAAGAAGTTTGCGCCGTTGCGGAGAACTTTCTTTACTGGTGTACAAAGAATCGACTCATTTTAAACGTTCAGAAGACTGTTGTTATCTCTTTTTACAATAGGAAAAATCCGGGAAGCGAAACTTTTCAATTCCAAAACGACAGAATTACTTCCTCTAGTACCACCAGATTTTTGGGAATAATTGTTGACGATAGGCTATCTTGGCAACAGCAGATTAACGCGGTATGTAAACAGCTTAGCAAAGCTTTCTTTGCCATACTCCAGTTAAAGAAGGTTCTCCCATTTGACAAGTTAATCGAGATGTACTACGCGTTAGCCTATTGCTACCTAACGTATCACGTCACGCTTTGGGGAAACACTGCCAATGTTCGCAGGGTATTTATAGCGCAAAAACGTTTGATTAGGCTTATCTGCAACTTGCGACCCAGAGACTCCTGTAGAGAAGTCTTCATAAGTAATCGCTTGTTAACATTTCCTTGTATCTATATATACAAGTGTATAATCCATGTAAAACAGAATATTGATGAATTTGTCATGAATTCTCACTATCATATGTATGAAACGCGCACCAAAAACCTACTTGCTATTCCGACGCACAACTCGAAAAAATTCGAACAGTCACCATCTTATATGGGAATCAAACTTTTTAATAAGCTACCTACATGTATAAAATCGCTAAACTATCAAAAATTTAAAACCACATTAAAAAAGCTTCTTCTTAGCAGGGGTTACTATACAGTCTCAATCTCTTGTAATACTTGTAATTAACACGTACCGTATTATATATTATGTTTACTTTGACGATGTACACCCGTTTCTTCTGTAAATGGCTAAAGTACAAATAAAGATGATTATGATTATGATTATGATTATGAGTGCTCGGCTAACTCTCATCCTATATTCGTCACTATGGTGATAGTAAATAAATATAGTAACACGAGGTATCTGAACACTCACGTATGACAGACTAATTGGAGATATTATATTTAGTATTTATTATTACCTGTTTTGAGTATTTTCCCATCCCTTTCCAATACATGATGTCAGAAGTGGGATTCCTACATTGAGAATGGAGAATTTAAGCGATACAGGAGAAATGTCATTGCCCGTTCGGAGCATTCCGGAAAACGCGGGCCCAATGTCACAAGTGAAACCGCCTGATCAATTCGATTTCGCACAACCAGAAATGTGGGCAATGTGGATAAAACGATTTGAAAGATATTTGTCAATATCAAAATTAAAATTGAGACCCGAACAAGAAAAAATCGATTTGCTCTGCTATTGCATGGGTAATAAGTCAGAAGAAATATTGGCCCAAATTCTTCCTAACTCTGAACAAAAATCATACCAAGAAGTACGAGAGGAATTCAACAAGTACTTCGAACCTAAGCGAAATATCATCTTTGAAAGATTTAAATTTAATTCACGGGTTCAAGAAACTGGGGAGTCTATTGACCAATTCATTACGGCTTTGCACACATTGGCAGATACTTGTGAGTATGGAAACATTCGAGATGAACTTATAAGAGACCGAATTGTTATCGGTATTCTTGATGGCCGGACATCTGAACGTCTTCAATTAGTAACGAACCTAACTTTGGAACAAGCTGTGCTTATGGTACGTCAGGCAGAAACTCATACAAAACAAAAGAATATTCTAAGAGCCAAGGATGTGGATTTTGCAGAAATAAATTATACCCCTACTTTTTCAAGAACAGCGCAGAAGAAAACAGCTGAACACACCACGGATGGTCAAGACAACCATTCAATCCGTGGTACCTGCTACAAATGTGGAGCTCAAAGACACAATAACATCAAGACCTGTCCAGCTACAAACTCCAGGTGCCGAAAATGCAACAAAATTGGACACTGGAGCAAAGCATGTCGAAGTAAGAACCCAGAGGTCAATTATCGCCAACAAAAAGTAGTCAGACAAGTAAATTTAGCAGAAGAGGAAGAAGATATAGAGAATATGCGATTTTTAGATTCTGTAAGTAAAGAAAACATTGATTCTGAATTCTTGATTGATCTATATATCGATGACTTTAAATGTAAAAAACAGTTTTTATTGGACACGGGAGCTGATGCAACATGTATTCCTTATGGTTCTATACCCAAGAAAAATGTAGCTAAAATACAAAAAACTAATCTATCAATTTTTGGCCCAAATGGCAATAAATTGAATGTATTAGGTTATATTACACTTATCTTAAGGGGGAAAAGAGAAAAAATACATTCCCAAGTGTATGTAGTAAAAGGATTGAACGTTTGTTTATTGGGACGTGAAGAAATAAAAAAATTGGATTTAATAAAGAGGGTTAATCAAGTAGAAACTGTAGAAAACAGTAGTTATGAAACAAAGAACAGATTCAATCCTTTTAACGAATTTCCAGAGCTTTTTAAAGGGTTAGGTAAATTTAAAACTGAATTAAAAATCACCCTAAAAGATGGGGCTAAGCCTTTCTCACAAAATGTGCCTAGAGTCGTACCTTTGCCATTGATGGATAAATTAAAAAAGGAACTCGACAAGTTATTAGAATTAAATGTAATTGAACCAGTAGATGTACCAACAGAATGGTGCAGCCCTATAGTATGTGTCCCAAAAGACTCTGGCACTGAAATAAGACTTTGTTGCGATTATACGGCTTTAAACACAGAAGTAAAAAGAGCAATCCATCCTATACCGAAGGTGGATGTAACATTAGCTAAGTTAAAAAATGCCACGATTTTTTCAAAACTGGACACAAATTCAGGATTTCATCAAATAAAGCTGGATGAAAGTAGCAAATATTTAACAACCTTTATTACACCATTCGGACGCTTTATGTACAAAAGACTTCCGTTGGGGGAAAAAGATATTACTGAAATTTGCAAAAAAATATTTGCACGTTATGGGATTCCATCAATAGTAAGATCAGATAACGGACCACAATTCAGGGGAGAATTTAGCAGATTTTCTCAAAGCTATGGATTTGAACATATTACCAGTTCCCCTTATTTCCCACAAAGTAATGGGTAAATTGAAGTCACTGTGAAAATCGCGAAACAAATATTAAAAAAATCTGAAGATATATTCTTGGGATTGCTAGCCTACCGAACTACGCCTCTTGAAAATGGATTTAGTCCATCACAATTGCTGTTCTCTCGTCAAATCAGATCTACATTACCCTGTATACAAAAAAAACTAACATTTTGTAATATAAACAAAAAAGTTCAGATTAAAGAAAAAGCAATAAAGAATAAGCAACAACAAAATTACGACAAGAGACATCGTTCACGAAATTTATCATCATTAAACACGGAGGACAGAGTTTGGATATCAGATCTAAGAATTTACGGTAAGGTAGAACAACGTTGTAAACTCCCAAATTCTTACTACGTAAGAACTGAAAGGGGAGTAGTAAGGCGAAATAGATGGCACCTTATCCCAGCCCCAATTGGAAAAGATAATAATCATGACGTTTGTTCTGAAATAAAAGATAACATTCCTCAAAATATAAAAGAAGAAGGTAAAACTGGTAACGAAAATGATCCGGCAATAAGAGATGACAAGATAGAAGAGGACAAGATAGAACATGATAAAAATGAGCTAAATATTGATTGTGAAAACAGAAAAGACATACAGGAAATTAATCAAGAAAGAAATGACATACAGGAAATTAATCAAGAAAGAAACGAAATACAGGAAATTAATCAAGAACCGAGACCCGCCAGAATTCGTAGAAAGCCGTTCTGGATGCGTGACTATCAATATAAATAATGAATATATGTTCGTTCTCTTGTTTTAGGCAGTTTTGGTAATGGTTGTTCAATGTATTAGTTATCTCATATTGTTTAAGTTCGATATGTCAGTTATACTTGTTTTGGTTTATTTTCAACAATAATCTGTATTCTGTATTCTTTTTAATAAAGAAAAAAGGAGGATGTAGCGTGAGTGCTCGGCTAACTCTCATCCTATATTCGTCACTATGGTGATAGTAAATAAATATAGTAACACGAGGTATCTGAACACTCACGTATGACAGACTAATTGGAGATATTATATTTAGTATTTATTATTACCTGTTTTGAGTATTTTCCCATCCCTTTCCAATACAAGCTTCATGTGAATTCGCGCGTGCAGTGCATGAGGGCAATGACAAAACGTGGTGTCTTGACAGCGGTTGCACGTCGTATATTATATGTGTAAAAACTTTGACATGTTTTCAGACTTGAAATCCGACTTATCTGACACCTTAAAACTGGCGAACAATTCTACAACAAAAATATGGTCGTAACAAAACCTACAGCCTGTGCGATACTTTGTACGTGCCCGACTTACGAACAAATCTGCTATCTGTAAGTAAGATTGTAGACAAGGGTTACCAGGTAGTGTTTGATAAAGATTCAGCACAAGTTGTGGACACAAATGGTAAGCTGACAGTTGAAGCGAAACGAATAGATGGATTATATTACGTAAAAGAAACATATGATGTTGAACAAGGAAGAATTGCTCAGACCGAAAATATACGCAAAGGATCCATTATGGACTGGCATATCCGATTGGGACATTTAAATTTCAAAGATCTTCGCGAGACTTTGAAGAAAGGACCTATTCGAGGAATCGAAGTTACCGATCTTGAAGCGGAAGTTCAATGTGAAATTTGTCTTCAGGGAAAAATGACGCGTACCCCCTTTCCAAAGAAGTCCAGTAAACAAACGAAGCCCGGAGAACTGATTCACACCGACGCACAGTGGGCTCAATCAGATAATTAAGGGAACTTTAGTCTAAAAATCATGTATTTTATAGATATCAAAAAATAACATATTCAGTTTACACAGACTCTTATTAAGTCGGAACAACTCGTTACTTGATTAAAAATGTACATTTAGATATTTTTTGTTTTGAATAAAGGGAAACAATAGCGTTGACATTCGTAGTGACTGTCATTGTCGCATTTCGTTCTACATCATCTCACAATATTATCGAGTGTTGTTTATCAACAAATATTATTGTTTTTGCAATGTCGGACATCAACGAAGGTTTGTAAATGTTTACAGTGTGTTAATTTTGCTGCATAAATGAGAAAAACTAATATTATTGGGCACATTTTGATTTGTCTTGAATTGCTTATACTTTAAAGGCCACATCTTTTTTTGCAAGAGTTTGCAGATCACTAGTGATTTATTTTGCTATTCTTAAAAATTCAATTATTTGTTTTCTAATCAAAATACGTGCCCAAACTTGCCCCTCTTCCGTTTTTCTTGAATTATTGTTTGTTACAGGCAAAGCGAAATTGCAACACAGGGATTTATTCTATGAATGGGTAACTCATAAACATTTAGCTCGCGCAAAAATATGTGAACAATTAAAAGATTTTCTGTTCGATAAACATAATGTGAAGGATTCGCAACATTTAAATAACATAATTAACAATTTTCTTAAAACGGTAGAAGAAAAATGGAAAAAAAGTAAACGAATGTCGTCGCGATTTCTTGCTAATAATTATTTATGGTTAGAGAAAGTTTTTTTGCCAGAATGTGTGGACCATGCTATTGTGCCTGAAGAAACTCCAAGCACATCTTGTATAATAGGACAACCTGTCAAAAAATTTGAAGACTGCCACCAAAAAGTAAAATATCGAAAAATAAAATCTTTGGTTCAAGAAAAATCGACAGCGGAATTAACATTTGCTGCAAAAGTAAGTCTACAAAAATCAGGTAAACGAGTAGCAGCACGTGTTTTGCAGGACATTACTGAAACTAGTCCAAAACGCGCTAAAAAATACAGTGCTGCGTTTCAACATTCATTAACATGCAATGAACCGATTATGTATACTGGCGAAGAAGCTTTAGCTTTGATTACAAATGCCAAATTAACAAAACACCAGTATTTACTAATAAGAGACGAAGCAAAGAAGAGGAATGCTAATATCTATCATTCTTATAAAATTATTCTGGAGGCGAAAACAAAGTGTTATCCCTCACCAGATGCTCTTGCCATTACTGAAGCTGATGCTGAAATAAATTTGCAAAGTCTTTTAGACCATACGATCATTCGTTTAGCCAGTGTTCAAAATGAAGTATTAACAAGAGTTCCGGAGAATTTAAATAATATTACACTCATTTCAATGGGGATGTGACGGATCTTCTGGCCAGAAAAACTATAAGCAAAAATTCTTAACATCAGATGTAGATGATTCGTCTATATTTATGGTATCATTTGTACCTCTTCAATTAAACTGTTTCGTCAATAATGATGAAAAAAATAAACTAATTCTGTGGCAAAATCCTAATCCATCATCTACTCGTTTATGTCGACCTATAAAATTTGTTTTTAAAAAAGAAAACGAAGTGCTGCAAAAAATTACTAGTGACATGAATAGACAAATAGAAAATTTGAACTGTACAAAATTAATAATGAACAATAAAACGCTATTGGTAAATCATAAAATGTTATTTACCATGGTCGATGGAAAAGTTTGTTCTGCGTTGACCGAGACATCGTCTTCACAAATATGTTATATTTGTGGCGCATGTCCTAGAGATATGAATAATATACCAAAAGTTTCTTCCTTAAAAGCAGATGAGTCTACATATAATTTTGGCTTGTCGGTTTTGCATTCTTGGATTAGGATGTTTGAATGTATATTACACATATCTTATAGAATAAGATTTAAAAAATGGCAAGCAAGAGGTGCCAATAAAGAATTACTAGCCAACCGAAAAAAGGAGATTATTGAAAAATTTAGAAATAAAATGGGCCTGCTTGTGGATCAGCCAAAGCCTGGCTGTGGTTCAACAAATGATGGAAACACAGCCAGACGCTTTTTTTCTAATCCTGAATTGGCATCAGAAATAACTGAAGTTGACATACGATTAATTAAAAGATTTAATATAATATTAATAACAATTTCGAGTGATTACAAGATTAATTGTGAATCTTTTGAGAGGTATGCCAGAGAAACTGCCGAATTATATGTAAATCTCTATCCGTGGTTTTATATGCCATGCAGTGTACATAAACTGTTGTTTCACGGATCACAAATAATAAAGCATTCTTTATTACCAATAGGACAATTGTCGGAAGAAGCACAAGAGTCACGTAATAAAGAGTTCAAACAGTTTAGGGAATTTCATAGCAGAAAATCTGCAAGAATTGCAACCAATGAAGATATACTTCATTCTCTTTTAATCTCTTCCGATCCAGTTATTTCATCGATGCGCACAAAATTTGTACATAAAAGACGTTCTTTACCTACCGAAGTTTTGAATTTATTATTACCTCCTGAGATACCAACTGTAACTGTAATTGATGATGAGTAGAATTAATTTATATGGTTTGTTCATTGCGTTTATTATAGGCATAATGTTATCAATAAATATAAAAAGTTAACTGTTTATATTTGCAATTTTTTTATTTTATTTTTACTAAAACATACAACATGAAAAATATTTAATTAATTTACAAGACGAGTACGGATTACTTAACATTTTTTTTATGAAATGTAAAACGTCATACGAAATCTTCTGTAGTATGAATTACGCGGAAGATAATATTTGAGAACAATTTCGGGGAGGGGCTCCCCCCCTCCTTATCTACGCCACTGATTCTTCTACGTAATGATGCTCTTATGAATCGTTTTTCAAAAAGACTGATCTCTTGTTGCTCATTCAATACTAAAGTTCTCCTAAATTATTATATGAGACCACTGTGCGACGTCTGCGGTCCTATGCGAGTCTGTTCAAATGGAAACGCACGTTATTTCGTCACCTTTATTGATGATGCAACTAGATGGTGCGAAGTACGCTTCGTACATCGGAAAAGCGAAGTAATTAAGGAATTCCAGGACTTCAAGAAACTCGTGGAATTGCAAAAGGTCAGAGTAAAATTCTTGCAGTTCGATAACGGCACGGAATACATAAATTCACAATTCGATGCCTTGCTAAAGGATGCTGGTATTCAGCGTCGTTTGACGGTTCCGAATAATCCGGAGCAAAATGGGGTAGCGGAACGAATGAATCGTACGCTCGTCGAGATGGCTAGATGTCTCATGATACAATCAACTCTTCCGTCTTCTTCCACAGCAAATTATATTAGAAACCATTGTCCGACAAGCAAGCTAAATGGACACACTCCTTACGAAGCCTGGTTTGGGGATGTTCCAGATATTAGCAAGTTCGAAGAATTCGGATGCAGGGTCTACTGTTTGAATAGATAAAAAAATGCAGGAAAGTTTGATCCTCGCGGTAAAGAAGGAATCTTCCTCGGTTATGCGCGACACTCTAAAGGGTTCAGAATATGGGTTCCTCAAGAACGAAGAGTAGAAATCTCTCGCGATGCTAGATTCCTAAAGTCAGATCGAAAGATAGCACACGAGTATGAAGACTTGTTCAAGTCAATCTAACAAGGAACCAGAAGGTACCAATTCTTTCGTCGACATCGATGTGACTCCAAGAGCAGACAATGATGGCATAGAAGAGGAGTTCGAGGAACAACAACAACAACCAAGGCGTGCGCCAGGTAGACCTCGAATCATTCGCACAGGATTACGAGGTGGGCCAAGGAAAGTATATCAAGAGCACGAAGAAAACGCTGATCTTGCTTTTATAGCAGAAATTCCTGTAAAATCAGCGGTTTCAGGATCAGAGACGAATGGTTATCTGCCATTGCAGATGAATTTATTTCCATTCTGAAACAGAAGACACGGGACATAGTCGACCGTCCGAATAATAAAATGACGATCGGCAGTCGATTGGTACTTCGGAATAAGTATGGAGCAAACGGCGAAATTATAAGAAGGAAGGCCAGGGTCGTTGCAAAAGGTTTTTCTCAAAGACCTGGTGTGGACTATAGTGAAACTTATGCACCGGTAGCACGACTGAGTTCAATACGGCTTGCCGTTGCAATTGCCGCTCAATACGATTTGCACATCAGGCAATTTGATGTAACGACTGCATACTTGAATGGCGTAGTTGACGAAGAAATTTTCATGGAATTACCAAGTTATACTAAAGAAGTTCTAGAACTCATAGTGCAGAAAAGGCTTGCATGACCTGAAATCATAGCAGAGGCCAAAAAGATGCTAGGACAAATGACCGAAAATAGCGTCTGCCAAATTAGAAAATCCTTGTAATGACTGAAGCAGGCTGGTCGCTGTTGGTATCATCGCCTAAACAGTGAGCTGTTGAAATTGGGTGTCAAGCCAACAACCGGTGATCCATGCGTTTACGTGAAAAAGTCTGAAGATGACTTGCTTTTGATCATCATTTACGTCGACGATATATTAATTATGTCCCACAACTTGAAAGAAATCGACAGAATTTACAACTGTCTGCAAAAATCGTTTGAAATCAAGAGTTTAGGTGCAGTTACGTACTGTCTTGGGATAGAATTTTCCCGTGATGAATCAGGCATAACCTTAACACAAAAAGGCTACATCAGATGTCTGACTGCAAGACCGTTACGACGCCAATTGAGAATGGAACAAGATTATCGAAGTCTAATACTTGGTCTAAAAGCGACGGTGAAAAACCTCCCTATAGAGAGCTAGTGGGTGCTCTCATGTATCTGTCTGTTGCCACACATCCCGACATTACGCATGCCGCAAGTATGTTAAGTCAATTTAATGATTGTTTCAGTAAAGAACATTGGCAAGCAGCGAAAAGGGTCCTGAGATATCTGAAGGGTACCTTAAATGTAGGAATTTTCTTCAGAAAAGGCACCAACCACATTATTGGATACGTGGATGCTGATCGGGCCACGTGTATTGATGACCGAAGATCTTATACTGGATTTGGCTTTACAGTGAATGGCTGTGCAGTATTTAGGGAATCCAAGAAGCAGCAAACTGTGGCGTTGTCGTCAACTGAGGCAGAATATATGGCTAATTGAAATTTATCTCCGCCCACAATAATTTTATATCCGTAGATACGTATTTCGGCAGCTAAGCTGCCATCTTCAGTACAATTTAATTTTTATATAAAACTACATGAAATCTAACAGCTACCTACCTACCTACCTGATCATACTATCTATACTACTAATACTATCTAAAAATAACAAAATTAACACTAAAAAAAATAGTAAAGGAGACTGTGGTTTATGAAATAATTGAAAATTATCTCCGCCCACAATGATATTAACAGTCAAAACCTACCAAAAATGCAAATCAAATAAAACGGAAATGAGTATTGGTCTAATATCCGAAAACGGTTCTTATTTTCCCGAATAAAGAACTTCTGTAAGCATTTAATTCCCTGTTATTTGATACCGCTTGAATTTATCTCTGAAAAGAAATTATATACCTATATATGTATATGTATGCACCTATATATATATATGCACAAATCGCCAAAAAGCAACCTACAGATTAGAGCAGATCACACCCACACAGCACAAGTTAAGAGCACTTTACGATATTTATCTCGGAGAATCCTCTCCTTATCACATATCCAGTGCAAATGCGCTTAACTGTCTCTAAAACCCCTTTATATAAAATTTAAGTCGCGACCTCTTGCGGCTGACTTTTGACCTAACAAAAACGACATCTGGCGGCCGATTCCTGACTCAAACACATATATACACAAACACACATACATAAAAAAATATATATGCACAAATCGCCAAAAAATGCAACCTACAGATAAAAGCAGGTCACACCCACACACCACAATAAATAAATAAATGTATAAAATTAAAAGTATTTTTTTATTTTAATGTAGAGTAGAAAGGTCCTTTCGGTGTATAAGTTCTGCATTATAAAAATAAAAGTTAATATTATATAGCAAAAATATTAGTCATTACTTCATTAAAAACTTAAATCTTTATATAAATTTAAAAAATGGATGAAAGTGAATTCCGTTTAGCAAAAAGGTGTTAAAAATAAAGTGAATTTTCAAAAGATTTTTCTTTATTTATTTAAAGCTACGAACCACTCATATTTGGTGATATGGTTTCTCAATAAAACTAATTTTGAATGTGAATTATCAACAAGTTTATAGTAAAAATTTTGTGCTCAAATGTTTACTGCCTTCGTATCAAATTTGAATTTATAAAAGTTTATATTAAGTTTATAAAATTTTTTATAATTTGTTATTGAGAAAGTTATTTTTAAGCTGGTAGATACACTCTGTATAACTGAATTTCTTTCTCCTATGACATTTTTTTCAATTATTCTTTCAAGTCCATCGTTTTTCGAAAGGTAATAATCCTATTATGGCAAACTTTACCATATGAGCTTATCCAAAATATTTTCAATCAATCAACATATTAATCTGTGCAATCTTTATGAGGCAAGCCTAGATTAAACAGTATTATTCTTTCATCTAAGGAAGCAAGTGAACTGAAACAAAATATGTTTGTATCCATATTTTTTATTTATAAAAATGTTTCAACGACGAAAGTTGTAAAATTTTTGTTCCCGAGTTTAAATTCAAACGAGCTTCGATTAAGTCTAAATTACAAGTTAAAACTGCAATGGCCCCTCATCCAAATCGCATCACTGTAAAAACTGCAAACCTTGTCATGGCGGCAATCGGCGACTTAGAACATTCGCGAGGACTGACAATAGAAGAGATATCAGACCACATCGAGAACGAATTCGCCGTGCCGAATACCGAATTCTGCAAGTACCTGACCAAAGCGATCGATAAGGGTGTCGCCTTCGGAGCAATCAGAAAAATGAATGGTCGTTACTTTTTCGGGGAAGCTAATAGAAGATATAAATAAGATCAGGACTCACAGAAGACGTAGAAAACGTGTAGGCAGCGGAAGGAGAAGAAAATCGCGTAATGGCAGAGGTGAAAGAAGAAAACGAAGGAGAAGGAGGAGGCAGCAGCGTACACTTTAAAAAACTGCATTTCCGATTAAACAAAATTGTGGTGTATTTTAGTTAATAAATGTTTTTTACAATAAATTACTTTTAAAAGTAGAAACACATTTTGAAATTAACAAATAAAAATTAAAATTTTATGCTGCAGTTCTGATCTCAATCGTAAGCATCGTAAAACGTATTATCGAATCATTTATGATAGGATTTACGAGATATTGTAATTCTGTGCACATTTTACTTTACTGTTGAACCGTAAGTTTTTTACGAGTTCTCGTCAATCTTACAGTTGACTGACAATTGACTGTAAGCACTATGATTTTCAGTTTCTGTTTATTACATTATTAAACAAATTTAAAAATGAATTATATTCAAAGGTATGTTCAAGTGCAATGTACAAAATGTCCTAACCGTGTGAATTTCTTCTGTGGAGCCTATAGAAATAACATGATGAAAAAAAATATTAAGAAAGTTATACTAACCACGCGGCATATTTTTTAAGAGCACTTCACGATATTTATCTCGGAGAATCCTCTCCTTATCACATATCCAGTGCAAATGCGCTTAACTGTCTCTAACACCCCTTTATATAAAATTTAGGTCGCGACATCTTGTGGCTGATTTTTGACCTAACAAAAGCGACATCTTGTGGTCGATTTCCAACTCAAACACATACACATATATTTATAATCCGGCATTATCCAGCCCAAAATTGTATATTTACTATACTATACGAAGCCCGATACCTACTTACGAAGCCCGAATTCGGGTTTCGTAATTTTTACTTGTATAAAAGCGTTGTTTTGACTCCGATTCGTTAGAGGACACCTCTTGTGGATTTTCGGTTTAACGGGTAAAGTCAGTATATATCGAAAGATACACATATTTGTTTCAAAAAAATTCCATGTAGGGGGCGCTCGGTCGCACTCTATATATCAGTATATACATTATGGAGGTTTTACTGATATTACCCGCCTTAATATTTTTCGGGCATAATACGAATCCTTTAAATATGACAACAGCGCATACATGATTTCAACTACAATTTCTTAGTGGCACAACCTCACGTTCGCTCGGGAAAGGACAAATGATTGAATTCAGAGCTGCATTCCTTTAAAATGGTTACTGTAAGTAATTTTTTTGAAAATTTGAAATGGTAGGAAGTTGTGGAAAAAAATTAATAACAAAGCTTAACGAATTTGACGGCGATATAATTATCTTTTAATGTCAACCGAAAGTAGGTGCAACAAAGGCTAATTTTGAAATTTCAAATGGGAATACGTCGATTTGGATGTCATTGAATATTAGAATTAGAAAAGAAATAATTTTTTTCGCATTTCGTACAGTAACGTATCATATTAATATACTCAAAATCGTACAGTAAAGGGTTACTTTACTATATAGCAACCATACTGTGTAGCAACGTACTAACTACTATTATTTTTCATCCATCAATTGTGACAGTTATTAATGTGACGGTGATTAATGTCACTTCTATTAAACTTTAATAAAACACGTTACTGTATGAAATGCGAAAAAATAGTATACGCAACTCGTTAGAAAAGTGTTTTACTTTTCTAAACTTGATACGTAATATACTATTACTTGAACATATTTTCGAAAAAACTAAAAATGAGCCGAAAACGACTCTTATCTTAATCATACATTGTTTTAGCAGGTGTACAAAATTAGAACGTTTGATGAGGATCAGGATAACTGCCTGATACCTTAGTTTGTACATTTTGTTTTCGACTTCTCAAGCTATCAGCGGCTCACAAAATTCGGTTCGTTCACAAAATTACGTGTTTACGTAATCTAAAAACAATAAACAAATTTAAATTTTTTAAATTAGCGTTTTAACACTCTTTATTTGCTTTGCGCAGCAATGCTGCTTGTCTTTCGGCCATTAGCCATTCCAGATAATTACGACGTATATTTATAGCTGGGTCTAAATCCTTAGACTGCACAAACATCCATGGCTAATGGTGGGATTCGAACCCACGCCGCCGAGCGACACGACTTTCCAAGTCGGATAGGCTAGACCGCTAAGCCACTCGGCGGCCCTTTTTGAAAATACTGAAAAATAAAAAATAAATAAATAAAGAATTAATTCGGCAAAGAACAGAAACAGTTTGTTCCTTATCATACTATGTTGTAAAGTTTTACACAAATTAAAACGAAATATGATTAAGACAACAGATTACCGTGTTTTTATAGCAAATTTTAATTTTTTCTCGAAACTATTTGAAATATCAAAAACCTGTTCAAGTAAATTTTATTTCTTTTTTAAAATCCTATTCAGTAATACCAAGCTAATATATGAAATATCAAGGTTGATCTTTGCTGCAAGTACTTCCGGTTGACTTTGAAAAATAATTTATATTGTCATCAAATTCATTAGATAGCCATTCGTTATTAAACAACTTCCTAATACATCATATTTTCGAGAAATAGGAATGACACCTGAAACACTTGGTATAAGAAATAAAATTGTTATCGATTGTCAGTATGAAAAGCAAAACCAGGTTGGCAAGCTTGGATCTCTTCGTATAAATTGATTAAAATAAATTTTAAAAAAACTGATCTTTAAATCAACAAGAGGTGTATTCTTTTGATCTGAACGAAGTGAATGGATTCAACTGAACAAACTGAAAATGAATAAATATTCAGTTCACTTTCACTTTCGAACTGATCGGCAAGATTATTTGTGCAGTAAAAACTGAATGTTATCACTTATTTCACAAGAGTGGGGGAACTGAATACAAACGAGAATATACGATCAAATTGAATATTTTCACTTTTGCTGATCGCATTCACTTCGTTCTCATCTAAAGAATACACCTAAAAAATCAATTTTTAATTTCATTAATTTCATTAAACTTTTTGTTTAAATTATAAAAATATTTAAAAAAAGATATCACTCTGATCTTATTTCTTAGGGAGAAAAACAATATAGTGTTTATTAAAATTTTATTTTTAAAATCCAAATAGTGAAATTCTACAGTAAAATAAAATAACATAAAATGTATTCTAGAAATAAACACGAGAATTCAAATTGAACAACCTAAATACAGGGGGAAAAATATTTGTAGAATTAACCATTTTCATGGTTAAATAGGACCTACGAATTTATTTATTTGAATGAACAATATATATTTTTGATTCAACAAGTCTCTTATTGAGTTAAATAAGTTGAATGAAAAATATACAATGCTCACAAAAAAATCGGCATCAAATGGGAAAAGTATTTATTTCTGACTTTTTGAAACAAAAATTTTACGTCAATAATTTGTGCTTATCTGAAAATCTATTTAGCCCCTATTAGATATACCGAGTGATTTTTAATTAGTTAGAAAATAGCGATTTTGGCAATTTCGATAAACGCTATTTTCTAAGTAAGTAAAAATCACTCGGTATATCTAATAAGGGCTAAATAGGTTTTCAGACAAGCACAAATTAAAAAAAGTAAAAAGTTTTTCCGAAAAATCAGAAATAAAAACTTTTCCCATTTGATGCTGACTTTTTGGCTAACACTGTATATTGTTCATTCAAATAAATAAATTCGTAGGTCCTATTTAATCATGAAAATGGTTAATTCAGCAAATATTTTTATCTCCGTGTATTTCAACTATTATTTCATAATAAGAAATAAAAAAACAGAAAGTGAATAAATAATATTAAAAATTGGATGCAAGTTAAAACATTCATTTATCCCTAAATGCATTATAAATGAATGTTTTAACTCGCACCCAATTGAGATGTCCCAGCGTATTTTTATGATGAGAAATTAATACCTCACACTCATGTTTTTTAGGAGCAATTTTTCTCTTGATGTGGTTCCGAAAATGGTTTAAAACTATTTTCTTTTCACGTGATAAAAAATGCTAAGCGGTACCATTTTTTTTTTAATAATTATTTTTTTCTCTTTATTATCTTTTCTCTTTTTTCCTTTACTTTTGGTCTCTGTAGAGTTTTCATTATTGCTAATATCCGCATTTTCTTTCCCTGAGTCTATGTCTGTCTCTTCATAAGTCTTTTTGTTCCCATTATTCGACAGTAACGTACTAGCTTCATCAACGATTTCTTTTCTTCCCAGTTCTATATTCCTGTTCGTTTTAATTTTGTTTTGGGATGAACAGGCTATGTGATTTAAAACTCGTTCCGAAAGTGGAGCAGATTGATCTTCTTCATCACTATTTTCTGAATCTGAACTGTAATATACATCTCTTTCCAGTTCAATTTCATTCAAACTTTTTCCTTTAAATTGTTCTCCTTTTCCTTTTTCTAATGACAACAATATCTGGAGATGCGGTCCATTAAGGGTGGTAAAGAAACTTCTCTTAATTTAAGTCAAGCATTTGGAAATGTTTATTTCCTTAACCCATTAAGTACCAACTTATTTTTGTATTGAAATTTAAGAAAATTTTAGGCTAGTTTAATTTATTAGTGTTATTATAACTTAGATTCAGTATCTAAAGTTATCGAAAAAATGTCATTTTGAAAATATGACCTGTCCTATATATAGGACGCTGGGACTTACCAATATCAAATAGTATGAGATTACAAATGAAACCATAGAGCCCTGCAATGAGCGTCTTAGGAAAATAGTTAACTATAAAATTTAAGTTGCACTATGAAAGAACCTGTCTGTATAATTCTGTATAATATATTTCACATTATTGTAACAATAACGTTATTTTTATTTTAAAACGGCAATAATGTGGCACTTTTATGACTGTATAAGCGGCACAAAAGTTTTACTTTATTATCTAGATACATAAAGTAACTTTATGTGACTATTCTATATAGGCCTAGGCACATAAAGTAACTTTTTCTGACTAGGCAGATAAAATATTCAATGTATCAAGACGTATATATTTATTTTAGAATAATAGTTACTTTACATGGTATTTCGGAAAGCACAGCATACATAGAGTTACTTGACATTTTTCGCAGTACGTTAATGGCTTTGCTTTACAGTTTCCGCCTTGGCACCTTCGTTGTTTGTCACGTTTCTTCATATAATGTCCAACATTGTCAAATCTAACATCCGGAAAAACTTTCGATGCTGATGTTATTGATGGTCTTCCTATAACTGATTTCGCATTTAGTTTCATGTAGTAAACAGCAATATTTCTTTTGAAATTCAGTAAACTAATAGTCGAGTTTTCAGTCATTTTATATACAATCCACGAATTTACTACAGCCATGTCTATTAGCCTAGTAAACAGAACCCAGTACCATTTCTTCCCGCGTATTTGAATAGCATATTTTCCCACATTCCAATCATGCTGGTCAACACCACCCATGTAGGAATTATAACTTTTCACAACATGAGGTTGCGTTATATATTTTTTCTGATGAACTTTCCTGTCCCACCTCGATGCATGACTAAGCGGTTCAATAGTATCACAGTTTGTTGCAAGAGTCACACATTTATTGTCATTCCATTTTACAAATAATACTTCTCCTGATTTGTCAAATCTGAAGTCAAATGTGCCTCGATTTTCTTTTGCTAAATTTTTTGAATTTTGAAAGGGAATCCTTTCGGCTGTAAGAAAAGCAATAAATCTCTGCTTGTAAATAAATTATCGAAATACACGCAATGACTCGAAGGATCTTTCACAGAGTCCAACATATTCAACACAACTCTTGTACCTAAAGACAGATCTTGATTTTTTGCTTCTGCTCCACAGTATAAATCAAATTTGAAACAATAGCCATTAGGAGAACAAAGTGCCCAAAACTTATATCCAAATCGTATGGGTTTACCGCGTATAAATTGTTTTAGTCCGTGTTTGCCAAAATATTTTATAATCATTTAATCAATTGAAAGTTGCTTTGAAAAAATCCTCCACTGTTGAAACTTTTCGTTTATTTTGGTAATTAGTGGACGAATTTTAAATCCTTTATCGCTTTTACGAATTTCGAATTCATCATTGTCGACAAAATGTATATATTTTTTAAGTTTCAAATATCGATTTCTTGATAAACATTTCTTTACAATGTCAACACCCAGATCCTCTTCTTCACTCCAATAATTTTTTTCGGATGGTAATTTATGATAACCGGACAGCATAAGTATTCCTACAAACGCTTTCAGTTCCAGTGAAGATAAAATAAATCCTGTATCGTTCTTTACTGTTGCAGCATACCGAACTGTTTCTTTTGTAATATAATCAAATATATCGGTATCAAATATCATTTCAAATATTTCAACTGGTGATTTACCACTTACTGAAGTTTCTAGGAAATTTATATTTGTTTGAACATCATTTCCTTCCTGTGGCAATTTTGTATATACAGGAACAATCTTATGCCGACTCGGAAAGCAATCGCTAAGAACTCTTTTCTTTGCAGACCTATTCGATGAATTTCCTTTGATATTAGGAACATTGGAAGTTTCCTCACTAGATTTGGTATCGTATTGTAACTCCAATTCACCAGGAACATCGTTTACCTCAGTTTCTCCAAGTAAGTCGTCATCAATTTCATCCTCGTCCGTCAAATAATTTGACTCAGGAGGAAGAACAACTATATCGGCTGACTCCAAATCGTCGTAAAACGTAGGGTCGCTAATAATATCTTGAATTTCACTGAGCGTTAAAGCTTTTCTTGTCATTTTGATAGCACACGAATACCGCTAACAAACGAATGCATTCACATGCAACTGAGAATATGGGCACTTTTCAGAATTAACCGGTTACTCCACCGGTAGACATTTTAAAATTCTAAAATCCACTGTAAAGCTTTAATATGTTATTTTAGCTGTAATGAGTAATTAACTTATTATAACTGTATTATTATTATATACTTATCATAGCTATAATAACATATTATAGCTTTACAGTGGATTTTAGAATTTTAAAATGTCTACCGGTGAAATAACCGGTTAATTCTGAAAAGTGCCCTATGACATATGCATTTGATACCGTAAAGTACCAGCGTCCTATAAATAGGACAGCATTATTTTGGATGCTATATTTCAAAAAATATGTTAGATAGACAACCTAAAGAGAAACAGTAGTGAAGTGCAAACCTTTCTTTGTCACATGATACAAAAAATTTGCCAGAAATAAATTCAAAAATATCCATATCATTAAAAAATGTATGACATGTTTTGGCGCCAAAAATATTGTCGAATATAAAAAAATATAACTGATGTAAATGAGTGTAGACGTAAAAACAAAAAATAGTACAATAATGCACATACATTAGAGGACAGTATAGATATGAAATTTCTAACAAAAATGTAGTTGATTTTCTTAAATAAATTAATAAAACTACTGTCCTATAAATAGGACGCTGGAACTTAATGGGTTAAGCAGGACAAAATTGTTGAAGTTATAAAATCGAAGACGAAATAATAGACGAAGAATTCATTCAACAGAGCACATTTTGTTTAAAATTAGTGTATAAAGAACGTATTACAGTTTTATGTCAAAACATTTTCAATAAATTGATGAATTATTAAATTATTACTGCTTTAAGTGTTCAAGGTTCAAATCAAAATACATACTAACTACCTCTGCTTCAATAATATGTGATTTTAATACAAATTTAAATCTGTGGAATTCAACAATTTTGAAGACTAATTCATAAATTTATTTTCATATTTATTATTTAGTATCTGATACACTAATTGAAAACTAATTTGCATGAATTCTTCGCCGGCAAGACACCAAGTCTTCCAAGTAGTAGGGATAGGCCGATTCTGGAACCTCCTCCGACCTTGACGGAAAAAATTCAAGGTCAAGGTCGGAGGAGGTTCCAGAATCGGCCTATCCCTGACGTGACCTTCGCCATAACCTTGACATGGAGGAGGTTCCAGTTTCAAGGTCAAGGTCGGAGGAGGTTCCAGAACCGACCTACCCCTGACCTTCACCATAACCTTGACGCGGAGGAGGTTCTAGGTTCAAGGTCAAAGTCGGAGGAGGTTCCAGAATCGTTCTTGAGGTAACCTTGAGATAACCTTGAAAAGACCTTGAGGTAACCTTGAAATGACCTTGAAACGACCTTGAGGTGACCTTGAAATGACCTTGAGGTAACCTTGATATGACTTTGAATGTAACCTCGAAGTAACCTTAACATGATCTTCAAACCACTTTAACCTTAAAGTATGTAGCATATATAAGGAGGTGTATAATTTCATACCTACAGATGAAGTGTGACACTCACGTTGAGTTATTGTATTGAACGTGATCGAAGTAACGGTTCTAAAAACATGTTTGAGTGTAATCAGTGCGGAAAAGAATTTACGAGAATTGATAATAAGAATCGACACATGCGTACAGCATGTCACGGTAAACGTTTGAAATTAAATGAAGCCGGTTCATCCAAAGTTCTTGACCCCGTGAACGTTGTGAAATGTGATGTGTGCGAAATATACGTTAACAGAAAGTGTTTGTCGGCACACCTACGTAGTAATTCACATAAAAGCAATGCTTTTGTAATTGTTGATAATGGTGTAGAAAAGATAGCGGGTGCATTCGGTGATAAAATTGTTTCGTATCGTATCACCGAACCCTACAACTATGTGGACGTTGACGACTTTACGTATAATATTAATATTTTTTTTTTAACTTTGGTTCATAGTATATTGGATATTCATAAAGCGTTAAAATGGAATGTGGAAATTTTCGGAGTGTATTTCTTGGATTCTAAAAAAAGTACCGAGATAAAATCTTTCAATACCAAAAATAAAATAACTTGTTTTGGAACGGATATACAGGGATATTCACATAAACCGTTCGTTAAAAGTTTTCAAGGTTGCAGTTCACGTAGATATTTGAAATTTAAGGAGCAAGGGTTTTCCGTGGAGATCTCTTTAAATAAAATAAAATTGCCTTTGTATCACTTCCGGTTGTACCGGAAGTCGCTATCAACTCGATTATTTTAAATGGAATGCTATATTTTTTATCACGTTTTTGAATTCTACATGTAAAAATATGTTAAATTGCAATACATTTCCCTATCTCTAAAATGCATCATTTTTGAGATATTTTGAATTTTCTTAGAAATTTGGATTCGCAATCTGATTTTCAAAAAATTATAACACAGCTGTTATTGAAGCAATTTTATTATTTTATTTAATATTCAAACACAGAAAAATACTTTTTTTCAAATGGAATGACCCATATTTTAATGCACCATTGTATGTGGAATCAAATGCTGCGTCGAACTGTACTAGCATTCCCTATACCTAACTTTAACAGTTTTTGAGTTATGAAACATTTTCGATTAATTCAAAGAAAATTACAATTTTAATAGGTCAAATATTTTTAATTTTATTAAGATAGCATGGAAATTATAACAACGATTACTGTTACTACAAATTTTGTAGTCAACCAAAGAAAATAGAATTTGGCAAGTGGAAATTCACAAATTTTAATAGTTCTTTAATCATCCTTCTCTTAGGACGCTTGTGATCTTATAAAACGAAAAAGTATGAATTTCATTACTTTAAATTGTAGAATAAAATAGCTGCTAGTTTGCAATTCTCTGGATTAGCGTGAAAGTATTTTAAAACCATTGTCTAATTATCTTCGTTATTTGTTACTGATCTTCGTACATTTTATTTTTCCAAATTGTATAAAGTTAGGTTCAAACTTTCCAAACTGTGTTTTATTCATAGGAGACAAGAGGAGTACATTTGATTGAACACACATTCTCTGCTCTGAACAATTTTAGATCATTCTTCATGAATTTAAAAAATAGATTTAAAATATCAGCGTTTGAGTAATTTTGATTTTGATTCTCAAATTTTTTTTTGCTTTTGCTTAAAATTTGTAGTAACAGGAAACGTTAAATGCAATTGTTTGTTGTTTTCATAACTATATCAACAAAATTAGAAATATTTAACCTAATAAATGTCAATTTTTATGTATTAAACCAGAAATATCTTATAACTGAAAAACTGTTAAAGTTAGGTATAGGGAATGCTAGTACAGTTCGACGCAGCATTTGATTCCACATACAATGGTGCATTAAAATATCGGTCATTCCATTTGAAAAAAGTATTTTTCTGTGTTTGAATATCTTCGAGTGGAGCGGTGCGTTTTAGACACCCTGTAGCTTAATAGATTATGCTGATGGAATTTTTAAGAACCTTAAAGCTTCAAATACAATATTAGCTATTACAAATAAAATTGCTTCAATAACAGCTGTGTTATAATTTTTTGAAAATCAGATTGCAGAATCCAAATTTCTAAGAAAATTCAAAATATCTCAAAAATGATGCATTTTAGAGATAGGGAAATGTATTGCAATTTAACATATTTTTACATGTAGAATTCGAAAACGTGATAAAAAATTAATAGAAATTAATGGAATAGCATTCCATTTAAAATAAGCGAGTTGATAGCGACTTCCGGTACAACCGGAAGTGATACAAAGGTAATTTTATTTTATTTAAAGAGATCTCCCCGGAAAACCCTTGCTCCTTAAATTTCAAATATCTACGTGAAATGCAACCTTGAAAACTTTTAACGAACGGTTTATGTGAATATTCCTGTATATAATATATATCGGGACTTCGTGAATGAAATTCATGCTAAAATGTCAGAATTTCAGGAGCGAGATTCAGGTAAAGAAAGTAATTAATACATTCTTTTGGAATAATGTATAATGTTGTAAATATTGTTGCAGGGTGGACTTTGTGCAGAATTTTGTATATGGAAGTCAACATTAATAAATATAATCCGTTGAAAGCATCTAGCTTCATGTCATTACCGGCTTCAATAAGTGCGAAAAAAGCAGTGATAAACGTTAGAAATAATGACAACGCTTGTTTCGCCTGGGCGATAACATCAGGGATGTGTCAACCGACAGGTCTTCCTCAAAGGATATCTTCGTATCCCCATTATGACACGGTAGCAGATTTCACAGATTTAGAATTTCCACTGAAAGTTTGTGATGTAAAAAAATTTGAAAGTCAGAACAATATTTCTATAAATGTTTATGGACTTGCTTCCCATTATAACGGTAATGTTATAGTCTATGAAGTTGTAGGACCGCTACATTTTACTAAAAATCGAAAAGATATTCATATAAATTTGTTATTGGTTGATGACGGTAACGAAAATACTCACTATTGTTGGATTAAAAATTTATCGCGTTTAGTGTCAAAACAGACGTCACACCACGGTCACGAGAAATATATTTGTGAAGGATGTTTAATATACTTTCCATGTGTAGAAAAATTGCAACGACACGAAAGAGAAGATTGTAAAATTATCAAAACAATTTTACCATCAGCAGAGTTAAAAATAAATAAATATGGTGAATCTATCCCAGAAAATATATTACAATTTGAAAATTTTGAGAAACAATTGAAACTGCCCTTTGTTGTGTACGCTGATTTCGAGGCTTTACTAAAACCATTAGATAGAGTTGAACCAACTCCAGATAAGTCTTTCACAGTTAAATGTTATGAACACGAACCTCATTCTTTTGCGTATTATATTAAGTGTAGCTTTAATAACAATTTGTCAACATTAAAGTTATATCGCGGACAAAATGCTGCTACTGAGTTTATAAAATCGTTAGAAAAACATATTAAAGAGATTTATGATAAATATTTAAGTAAAATTAAACCAATGCTTGATTTAACACGAGAAGAAAAAGAGGCCTACGACAGCGCAACGATGTGTCATATTTGTGAAAGACCAATATTGGATGTTAAGGAAAAAGTCCGTGACCATGAACATTTAACTGGAGCGTTTAGAGGAGCTGCTCATTCGGTGTGTAATGTTAATTTTAAAATACCAAAATTCATTCCAGTTTTCTTTCATAATCTTTCTAATTATGATAGTCATTTATTTGTGAAGACGATGGCATTAGAAGGAGAGGACGTTGATGTGATCGCGCAAAATAAAGAAAAATATATATCTTTTTCGAAAATAATACACGTAGGGGATAAGATAGATTGTAAAGGAAAAAAGCGCAAAGTTTATTTCAAAATAAGATTTGTAGATTCTTTTCGTTTCATGCAATCATCTTTGGAAAAATTAGGCTCGTACTTGGAAGATTGGCAATGTAGGGAAATTAGGAAATATTTCAATGATAATGAAATGTTTAAATTAGTACGTCAAAAAGGGGTTTTCCCATATTGTTTTATTAACTCATTCGAAAAATTAGATTATCCCACCTTACCTTCTAGAGAAGAATTTTATGACGTGCTTTATGATGAACACATTAGTGATGAAGATTATGAAAGAGCACAGCGCGTTTGGAATTTATTTAATTGTAAAAGTATGGGTGATTACAGCGATATATATGTAACATCAGATATTTTATTATTAGCAGACGTATTTCAAAATTTCAGAGATCTTTGTATTGATAATTATAAACTTGATCCTTGCCATTTTTTCACAGCTCCGGGATTAAGTTGGGAAGCAATGTTACGAATGACGAAAATTAAGTTAGAATTATTGCAGGATGTTGATATGTTACACTTTTTCAGAATGGGTATTCGTGGTGGAGTGAGCATGTGCACTAAAAGAATTGAAAACGCTAATAATAAATTTTTACAGAGCTTTGATTCAAGCAAGGCAACTAATTATTTACTTTGTCTTGATGCTACAAATTTCTATGGGCATGCGATGTGTTCGAGATTTCCATGGGGAGAATTTACTTGGTTAAGCAGAGAAGAAATTAACAATCTTAACATTTCAGAATTAGAAGAAAATTCAGATGTTGGATACGTATTCGAAGTAGATTTGGAATATCCGACTTATTTACATGAAAATCACAACGATTTACCGTTTTGTCCGGAAAACATAATTCCACCAAAATCAAAATATAGTAAACTTATTCCAAATCTCTGTAACAAAACCAAATACATAATTCACTATTTAAATCTAAAGCAATGTTTGGAACATGGTTTAACATTAATTCAAATCCACAGGGCAATTAAATTTAAACAGTCTCGTTGGTTAAAAATATATATAGACTTTAATTCACAGAAACGAGCTGAAGCGAAAAACGAATTTGAAAAATTTTTTTACAAGTTAAATAATAATAGTGTCTTCGGTAAGACCATGGAAAATGTTTTTGGATTTTGTGTTTTGGAAATATCGAAAACAGTAATGTACGAGTTTTATTATAATTTCATAAAACGAAAATATAACAATCATGCAGCTCTATTATATACCGATACGGACAGTTTAATATTAT
The DNA here is from genome assembly GCA_958336345.1 of Dorcus parallelipipedus. NCBI lineage: Eukaryota > Metazoa > Arthropoda > Insecta > Coleoptera > Lucanidae > Dorcus > Dorcus parallelipipedus. The sequence continues at coordinate 34,741,536 of OY284478.1, forward strand.
CCGTTAATACTGGTAATGTGTACGAAGACATAAAGCAAAATTTGATACTTCAAATTACCCAACAAATAACATTCATGAAATGCCTCAAACTGAATCAATTATTGGAAGATTCAAAGATGAATACGCCGGACAAGTAATAGAATCGTTCGTTGGTACAGGTGCGAAAGCCTATTGTGTAAAGCTTACTTCAAAATGTACTAAGAAAGTGAAAGGTGTTAAAAAATATGTTATAGATAAATATTTAACTGTGGATGACTACAAAGAAATTATTGGACGGTTTCATTTTCAAAAAAATGTACGTGTTTCATTCAGATTTTCATACGGTGTACACAGTGTTGAAAAATAAAGTTGCATTATCATCGAAAGATGATAAACGTTATATTTTGGATGACAAGATTCATACTCTCGCATGGGGTCATTATAAAATTGCTGATATAGAAAGAGATAGAAAACTGAAAGAATTAATTGAAGAATTAGAAAAGGAATTAGAAAAAAGTAATACCAATAGTAAATAGATTAAATATGTTTCATTTATAATAATATACTACAAAGTAAATATGTTATTTCGTAAAACATATTTATTGTAAATAATGTATGTTTCTACTTATAGTTAATAAAAAGTTATTATAAAACATTGCGTTTTGGTATCCAAGCATTATGTTTAGAACTTAATCCTAAATAACTAACTAGTGCTTTATTACCTTTTTTTCTCAACACATTAATTAAATATACATCAGGATGTTTCACTTTTTGTAATTGGTACTCATAAAACCCACCAAGTATAGCTTCACCGTCAGCGTCTTTAATTAGGTATGTTCGGGGATTAGTATTCTGCACTGATGAAATTGTAAATATTTCGTTAGACCAATTTGGAGTGTACATTTTCGCAAATGCTTGTTGATATTTGCTGATGCGCACATGATCTCCAACTTTAAATTTTGCACTTCTTGGATCCACAATTTTAATATTGCTGTAGACGGACTGTAAAATAGTTTTCGCATTTCTTTGATTTATCTTACTAGGTTTGTCCCGTCGTACTGTGAACTGTGTTGTTGTATTCTTCGATTAGTGTGGTAATAACTTGAACCAGTTGAAATTTCCTTGCATGCTAAATTCTTTCCACATTTTGTGTTTTAATGTTCTATTAAAGCGTTCAACTATCGAACTTTATAAATTAGAATATGTGCTGTAGTGATTAATTTTATACTTCTTCATTAAATCTTGAAAGTCTGCATTGTAAAATTCCTTTCCGTTATCTGTTTGCAGATTTCTCGGTATAGAATTTCTACCTTCAGATAAGATTGTCTGAAAAGCTTTAGTTACTTCTTTACTTGTCTTGTTTTTTAATGCTATTCCCCAAGCAAATTTAAAAAATGTGTTGATCACAGCCAGAATGTACTTGTATCCTTTGTTTATCTTTGAATAAGGAAGCATTTCAATTAAATCTGCTTGGAAGAGATCTCTGAGACCTTTCATTATAACTCGACGACGGCGAAAGTTTTTCCTTGCTGGTTTGTGCAGTTCATCGACAACATCACGTTTTACAGTCGATGATAGATTAGACATTTTCAGTTAGAACTCGTTTCCTTATAATGAATTCAACAAATAATGTAGCTCCACAAACTACAGCTGTGCAAGAAAACGAGATTTTATCTCCCACATTCAACGTTCTTCCAATTAAAGTATCAGTACAATTTATTCCGTTGATAAATACTTCCCTGTTCCAAGTTTTATGAAAAATTGCTTTTTTAACCACGCAAGTTTCTTGAATCGTATACGTCGTTTGATTACCTCTATTTGAAAGAAGAAATTCGCCTTGGTCATTTATCTGGTCACTTCGAAAATCTAATAATGTTTCGTAAAATAATTGTCTAGAAACAATATGCTTGAGAACTGTATGTTTAGTAATGTGCCTTCCAAACTTATCAATGGTCATTGTGAACTGACCAACAAAGATGTGAAACTGAAGAATGACCTCGATATCATCCAGCTAAATACTTAAAATTTACGAAATAATTTTGGCTTCTTTCAATTCTTTGATAATAGCTATAATCTCATTGGTATGTCCTGTATGACCTGCAGATTCTGATGCTTTCAATAAACGTAATCGTTCTACTAATTCATTAGCATTATCCCAGTATTGATACTGTGTACAACTGTTAGGTATAAGTTCTTTCTACTTCTAATCACGTGGTAACGGATCAATTTGTTGTAAAGCAGCCTGTACCTCTGGTGATTGTAATTTAGATTGTAGTATTGATTTCCGTTCTTGTAAAAGAGTACGAGCATGAGCTTCGGATTCGTCTAAAGGGACACTACTGCTATCTGTATGAAACTCTTCAGCTTCTTCATAAGCAGATTTTGATGGTGGAGATTCAGGTTCTCCTCCTCCTCTCTCCTCTCTCCAACTGGTGTTGAAGTACTCACATCATGCTTTTCTGACCATGTAATTTGTGATGAAGGATCAGATTTTAATTTATAAAGAGGTCTTTTTCGTATGAAAGAACTTTTCGGGTCGCCTTTAAAGCCTTTTTCACAGGCTTCGTACGATTGTTGCTCTTCTTTTGTAGGTAAAATACTGCGAACAACTTCTAGCTTATTGACAATATCTCTTAGTGGTTCCACAATAGGTGAATAAGTCGCCTGAAGGTATTTTTTTGATTGCTCAATATGATGTTTTGATCGTTCGATATCGGACTTAAGTGTTTTTAATTTAGTACGCAAACTCACGTGCAGTAGCTAATTCAGCTTTAAGTTTATTACTCATAGCGCATCCGTTTCCTTTAACGCCTTTTACAACACTGAAGAACAATGTTAAAATGTAGTGGTTTTAAAGATTTATATAATTGTCGAATCCTTTACGATATCTACCTCCGTTGATAGTACAGTCAGTATCAATAACTAAAAAACCAAACGGTTCCTTCCAACAAGCGTAGCATATATCACGAAACTGGTCAAAGGTCATGTCTCCATACACATGATCATCAAAAACATGTTTTAGATTTGTAGAATCTTGCCGAAATAACACTAAGAAATTACAATTATCACGAATCATTTGTTTTGGAATTGCACTATAAGTTTGACTTAAATAAAAACAATCGACATTTTTATGGCGTCCAAAAGAGAAGTATTCTTTAATTACATTTTGTGTAGTACATTGAACGTCATCAAAGACAACAACTGAATATTCTTTTACATTTGCAGGGGATACCATCTTATCAGTATCAGAAATTTCAAAGTAACCTACCTCCGACACTGTAGGCAGTAAATGTCTAAGAAAGTTATACTTTTCTTGAGATAAGGTCTTACAACAAATATATAAATTTTTGAAACGCAGCCCATTAGCGTTTACCAACAAAGACACTATCAAATTACTTTTACCACTTCCACTTTTACCACTGATTATGGCACGTTTAGTTGATCCTCCGAAAAGAGCACTGTGACGTTTAAAGGTTTCGTTTATGATTGCATCATCAAAATTTTGTATAGGTAACTTTAGAGACTGCTGTTTAAACTTCATATTTCTAAAACAGTACTTTTCTGAAACGGTACTTTCACTCTTTACCAATTGCGGCACTCTATTATTATGTTGTAGTTAGTAATATCATCTGCTATTTATAGTAAAAATGCGTGTTGTAAGAAAAGTTATATTTATAACTTAAACAAAAAAACAACTATAAATAACTTAAACTAAAAACTATAAATAACTTAAACTCTAACAGAGCGCCTCCACCAAACTAAATACTATAAATAACTTAAACTAACAGATCGCCTCCACCGTAGTCTCTCCCAACCGACAGGGCGATCTACCGCTCTAATCTAATCTAATCTGGATCACTCTAGAACTTATTCCGGCCAATATATTGCTGTAAGGGGGTGTTGTGGTCTTCGAAATCTCCTCTCCATCCAAGTTCTAAAGTGATCCAGTTTATTACAATCTTCACTAATCCAATCTTCACTAATCTTCACTGTAAAAGTAATGTTATTAAAAATGTTGAAATGTAATAATAAAAAAACAAACCCATGACTCATCCATCTCGGTGGATGATGGTGCAGCCTCCACTTCCACCTGCACCTGCACAGTCTTAGCCACTGGTGCAGGGAAGAGCGGTTGAGGCTGCGACCCCAACACAGGCGGCACAAAAACTCCTCGTTTGACACGCCTCAAACGGATACGTTGAGGCGCCGCCACTTGCTGCTCTGGCGGTCGCCGTCAGCGTTGGTGTTGGGGTGTACGTCGGTGAGATTGGTGATGGTGAGCTCGGTGAGACTTGCGGAAACCCATCTGACCAATAATTAATGGTCGCGGTTTCCGCATTTAACAGAGTTCCATCTGTTAACTGGATGAGTACAAAAATAATATACCTGTAAACTGTAAAACTAAAACTAAAAATAATTGACTCACTTTCAATTCCACCTGCTCTAGGACAATGGACTTTATTGTACATCTATTGGTTGAAGACATCTGTAAATTGAATAACTTTAATAATACAGATGTCTCATTAGGTATACCTAATCTCTTGGGAACAACTTCATTTGAAGAACAAACCATTGAACAACAATAACACAGACATATCTACCTTAAGAATTATCATAAAGTAGATATGTCTGCGGCAAGATTATGAAATAAATCTTGGATTAGCCTCAGACGGTCCTGTACAAGCGAAATTTTATCGTATTGTTCGCTCAAAGCCCGGTCAGTCGGAGACCTTAGGCGAACTATACGCATAATTTCGCCACATGTTTCTAACTCGTCCGTGACTTTTCTAAGATTTCTCTCACCCTGTAAACAATAATTCCTTACTTCAGGCATTATTCCATCATAATAATTTTGGACTGCTGTTGAGATAACTCTAGATAAATTGGAAAAGGGTTCTTGTAAAGGAATAAAGGGTAAGGGTTCTTGTAAAGGAATAGAGGATAAGGGTTCTTGTAAAGGAATAGAGGGTGCTGGTGCTTGTGAAGGAACTGGTTGTGAAGAAACGAGTGGTTCTGAAGAAATGATAGGTGTCGACATTCGGGGCTGCAGTGGTTGTGAAGAAACGACCTGAGGTGCTGGAATTTGAGGTTCTGGGGATGGTTGAATCTGAATATTGGAAATAATGTTAACTCTGTTAACATTATCCCCAATAGATTTGAGCTGGTGATAATTGAGATATCTCCATTGATCGGTCTGATATATTAATTATCTCAGAATCACCAGATTCATTAGGATTTAGCGGGATATTATCTGCAACAACTCGAAGTTGCGACTGACCTAACAACTCCGCACTAGACTTTTGCTTAGACAAAAACATTGAGTCTGAGTCATTTTGCGGCGAACGTAAAGATGAAAGGATAGCTGCTCTTCGATTAACAATCCTAGTCATCCTTTGTTGACGCCTAAATAACGCATACTCACGTTTAGGCAACCACAAACTTTCAGCGGTCCTTAGATGAGAAGATTGACTACCTCGCCGCGTACATCTGCGATTACCCCGCGTACATCTGGTACCCCGCGTACATCTGGATTCACGAGAAAGAACGTCATAAAGTTCAGAAATAGAAGCAGGTGCAAGTGTAGAAATAGGAGCAGCTTTAGAAATATGAGCAGGTTTAGAAATAGGAACAGATTTAGAAATAGGAACAGATTTAGCAGCAGCATGTTTAGAAACGATAGATTTTGCGGTGGAAACGGTTGCGGTGGAAACGGTGGAAGTAACGATAGGAGTAACTATTGATTGTTGGGAAACTAGTGAAACGGATTGAGTGGGCTTAAGAACGGATTGGATAGGTTTAAGAAAAGATGAAATAAGGGGTTGTGCGGGTTGAACGGAAACTGCTTGAAGTGGCTTTGAAGGAATAATGGCTATAAATTGAGGAATTTGAGTTTGAAGCGGAATTTGAGTTTGAAGGGGTTGTCTTTGAAGCAGGGGTTGTGTTTGAAGGGGCAGGGGTTGAATTGTAGACGGGGTTACTTGAGTTTGAAGGGATTTTGTTTGAAGCGGAAGGGATTGAATTTGAAAAGAAGTAGACGGGGTTAGTAAATTTTGTTGAACCGGTTGAATTTGAAAAGAAATATTCGGCGTTAGTAAATTATTTTGACTTAAACGATCTATCTCGTCACCAAGTACGGTCAAGGCAGAATCAACTACACCTTCCTGGAGGAAGTAGCCATTGTCAATGTCATTCCACCAGGATGGCACAGCATTTGCCTGAGTGGTAACTGCACTCTGAGAAGTTTCTGGAAGTGCAGAAACCACGCTAGTAGTAATTGAAGTTGAAGGATTAGTATCCTGCAAATATTGTTGTAAAATTGAACGTTCTTCATTTCTGCCGCCAATATTCGACATTACTGTTATGTAAAAACACGGGATGCATTAAAACATATCATTTTAGTAATCGTATATAAAAAATTAAAAAATTCTCACTATTAGATTGTAGGATTGATGATTCAAGACAGATTCAAGAAAAAATAATACAAGATCTGCAAGGAACAAGGAACAAAAACAGTATTAAATTGTATTATCTTCAAATGTATTATCTTCATTAATAAAAAACGAACAGCATTATATTATGATAAGTAATAAAGAATTAAAAGAGGACTTACCAGTACTGTTGTAGAAAGCACTTATGATGTTAACTGAACGGAAAACTTCTTATATACCCAAAAAGTGAACGTTAAACCTTCAGAAATAATGTAATGGGGATTGTTTCATATTTTTAGGAATTGTTTAACATTTGTAACATCTAAAGGTTACATAAATGATGCAATAGGAAATTTATATCATGTATTTCAATAACATCTAAAGGTTACATACCAGACGGGTGTGGGAATTTTTTATGACATCCTGTTTTTCAAGGCAAAATGGGAGGAGACTGGACAAGGTAAAATGGGAGGTCACTGGACAAGGTAAAATGGGAGGAGACTGGGCAAGGTAAAATGGGAGGTCACTGGCCAAGGTAAAATGGGAGGAGGATGATCAAGGTTTAGTGGGCGGACCCCCCCGCCCCCCCCCCCCCCCAAGTACCACCACCATACCGGTTCTGAAGGAAAAGGGTGAGAGTCAAAGAGGGTGACAGACAAATGGGGTAAGAGATTCGGGAACATTAGTAAATGAGTAGAAGGAGGAAGAAAAGAAATCAGTCATAAGTCGGCAACTCATATGTACATATGTAATATTTATGTACTCATATTTACTCATAATAACTCAAACAATAAGAGGTGTTTTTATTAAAAAGTGTTTATGTGTGAATAAACAATTATACCACTCATTACAAAAGAGTCTAAAAACATGGTCGGATATGTTACCTTTAGATGTTATTAAAAATATAAGATTTCATTTTCGTCCTTTCTTCTCTTCTTTACATAGTACTAAATGTAACTTTGTTAGATCGGAAACAAAAAACAGTATTATACTACGTGTTTTTTAAAATGTTATAAGGGGTGGCTGTGGAAAAGAAAATTCATGTCTTAGCTCCATTAATATACTTTAAATGGTTAGTTTTGACATGTGTTAAATGGTAAGCATTTATAACATTTAAAAAATACATCGTATTATGTTAAAAAAGAATCTCACCTGTCTGCACGATTGTAGAAGTACTTGTGAATAGGTTGCCTACAGCTTTCATACTGAATTTAAAACAGACGTGATTCTGTTTTTATAGAAAAAGTGAAGGTAAACTTCACTTAAACGTTTCGCTAAATTGGTAGCAAAATGTTAATGAGATGCAATGAAAAAAAATGCAAAAAAATCACGTACCACTGTAAACCATTCGATCAATTATTCAGGAGCGTTGAAAGTAAAAAGTGACGCTCTTTTCTTTATATTGTTAGGCTTTACAAGCTTTTTACCGGTCTATCGAAAGGTTAATAAAAAATTATTAATATTAGAAATGAATTTGTCGTGTCGTAACTTTCTCTAGGAAGGGAAATAATATGGGGAAACAATAGGTGAATTTTCGCCAATTACTAGTTATAATCGGTAGTTGAAAACAATTACTTTTGTCATTTTGGCCATGGTAGGGGAGTACGCTTTGACGTCATGATTTACGTCATTGCTATAACACGGTAATAGAAATCAATTACCCGAGTCGCGAGGAAGGTATCTAAAAAGGTACCTAATTACATAATAAACAAGTATCGCTGTCAATTAATTCTCCTGTCAGCTGTTAAATGCACTACTGCATCTGTTACCTAGAGTATTTTTGCCATTTGTATAACTATTATTCTTTTCTAATGGTGGGGGTTAACTTATTTGGTTATCACTTTCAGTTACTGTGTTAATGGCGAAAATTCACCTAATATGAACGAATACATATGTTAATATACTTGCTTTATTTTATTGTGATTCATTTGAAATCGAAGAACGCAACGTAGTTATTTTAATTAATATCCTGATTTGTCTAGACTGTAAATTATGTTGAATTGTTTAACATTTGTAATATCTAAAGGTTACATAAATGATGCAATAGGAAATTCCTACACAATTGAATGCATAATGCAATATATGCAAAAAATATCACGTTATTTCCTTTTAAAACTGTTTGTCATAAGTTTATTTTGATTCTGTAAAAAACTAAACACGAACGAAAGTGTGTTTTGTTTTTACGATTCGTTTCTATACAGGGTATTTCAAAATCTTAACGCTTCAGTAATTATTATTATTATTATTATTATTATTATAAATAACGAATAAAGCAAGGTGTTCTTTTTGATTTCTTTTATTATAATAATTAAGCATAATTACATAAATTACAATTCATCTTACGGGGCGCTGGACCGTCTATTGCGTCGCTGAAATCCAATTGGAAACAATGATGGTGTTCACAGATTCTGAACATTTGTAGCTCAGCTTTCAAACGATCAGGAAGCTTATTGTAAACAAATTCTAGATCAGTAGATGTGACCTTGTGAGCTAAATACCATTTGGGGAAGTAAATTAAGTCCTTGTAGGTATATCGGTGAAGGAATGGTCTGTTTCGTACTTCTTCATAACATCGTCAACCTTTTCTACTGTGTGTTTTATAATTTGCTTGCAAAAAAGACGTCTCAGCGAATCCATCGCGAAGCTGAACTTTTTTTTCAATAACTAAGAACCAAAGTTCCCTCACAATATATATATCACAAATGCTTCTTGAAAAATTACGTTTTTGTAACTGGTTCATTATAAAATAATATAGATCATACACGTTGGTTAATGCGCACATACAAGTTCTTCTTAAATGAAACGGACACTTGGCTTCGGACTGTTGTAATTTTTGTACATTTCCGTAAATTTCACTCAAATCCATTACAGGTATTACACATGTACTTCCTGTAAGAATTCCACGTAGAAACCGAGTCTTCTCCGTTCCTTTAACGTATACAACTTTGGCTGTACAACACAAAGAATTGATAATTGCATCAAAATCCGATAACGGAACGAATCCAGTATTCCAGTGAATGCAATGGTGGTTAGTCATTAACCAGTTTGCAACATTCCGATATTTTGTGGTTACTAATGACAAACTGGTGTGAGGTTGAAACATCAAATGACCTACTTTATTTTCACTATCGTAAGAAGCCAACTCTTTCGGTATAAATTTATTATCTTCCACTTTAAATCCTTGGATATCAATGATAATAAACTCTTTCATGGTTCCGTTGATGTTGCTTCTTACAAAATCAAATTACGTTTAGCTCATACCCTCACTTCGAATAATGTTATTACCCTTCAACGTTTACATCAACTGACGTACGATTTTTGTGAGAGGTAAATAAGAGAATGCTTTGTCGTGCAGAATTAAACAGTATGCGATAGTATCTGCCTTGATATTTTCTTTAGTTGTAAACTCAATTCTGATTTCTACTGCACTTTTATGCATCGTATCTTTTTGAAACGTGCAGTCAATTCCTATTAAAGGACATCGAGCTAATTCCTTTGGATTAAACCAAGGTTGGCTACTTTCACGATGGTAATATTTTTCTTGGAATCTAGAATACATATCGTATAGGATGGCGTATTTATTATTCTCAATGTCGATGTCTAAATTATCATATGGATATCGTTCACCATTTAGAAATACTGTTAAAGATTTTAACTTAACATCATCAAACAGACTCATGTTAGCATCGACAACACCCTTCCTCTTAGTCTGAAAAGCAATAATTATATATCTTGGCGTTTCTAACTGTGGAGCAGTTTTTACTGTCCATGAATGATTTGTAGTAGTTGGAAGGGAAGGGTACTCGTGTAATTCCCAGCTCCTAAAAGGGACCTGTATTTCAACATCTCTATCTGTTATCCTCGTTAAAACCAATTGCTCTCGCAATCCTACTGATACATGCGGCATCCTCCATACAATTTTATCAATTGTTAATTTGATTTTTTCAGCCGTATTACTTTCAAAAATTGCATCACCGTCATCATTCGTTCTAATCAACACCAGTTCCTGCCTCATATTTAAGATTATCTTTCTATAATCTTCCCCAAAACCTAACAATGTCTTTAAAGGTACGCTTGCTGCGAAATTTCCCTTAACGTCGAGTACATTGCTTATTCTTGCTTTCTCCTGAAGCCATCCTGCATTTTCCAATTTTATTGTTTCGTTGGGAGTAAAAGAAAAGTAACCTTTCATCGTGGACGTTACCCCAACATTTCTTACCGAATCGACCTGCACTCCATTCAGAAGATATCTAATCTCGCTAAACATATAAGCCACTGGATTATTTATCAACTGTGCTGTAGGACTATGCTTGGTATTATCGCTAGCCAAACAAAGTCTTCCCTCTACATACAAATAACTTTCACATGGTAAAGTGTAATTGTCAATTTCCGGAACTGTTATTCGAACATCATCGTTATTACCAAATGATGAACCGAATGGTAAGTGTGAATGATACTCAACGTTAGTTATTGAAGTATCCATTTTAATTTTATCAGTCACTCCCAAAATATCCATTTTGTTTAGGTAATAATTGATTTACGTACAATGTTGGTGCTCACCCTTTGACGGTTATGTCACTTCTACAGAATAATTCTCTTTAAGAGTTTTTAAAAGGTACTGTTCTCTTTCTCTAAATTAACACATTATAACCTAAACTCTTTAAATACTTTTTATTTTCTCGTGTCAATTTCAATTTTTTTTGTCGACAACAATTCAGTATATATTTTCGTGGCTTAAATAATATATTACGTCTTATTCTATCCCACTTCTTTTGTTTCGGATAACCACTGTCGTAGATAATCATTGTGTAAACCTCTTCAAATGAAGTCTTATAGTAACTACTTCGTTTCTAAAGTTAACCAAATGATTCTCTTGATCTAAGAGTCGAACGACTAATCTCGTAATTACCTTCACGGTCACTGGCAGATAAATAGCTTGAAGAGGGGATTCTATTATTTTAAATCCCGGTGGTACGTTTGGAAAGAAATGATACAACACATGACCAGGTTCTCCGTTATTATAAGACCCACCGGTCAAATTACACTCTATTCTTATAGCATTGAGTTTGTTTATATCGACTGGAAAATCACCGATGTTGTTGTCGTTTTCCTTCAATATTCTCGGTTCAAATCCCAACAATCTTCCCAATGAATTTGGTTAACTAAAATCGAGCTTAACCGAACTGTTTATGGTTGCCTTTAAAGTATTATTATTTCCATGAATGTTTATATAATCAAGAATATTGTTATTTTGAAAATAATCTTTCAGAAATTTATTAATATCATCGAGTTCATATGTGCCTGTAGGTATATCGATAGTTTTCCAAGCAGACTTTTTTCCTCTTTCTTCATAATGTATTAAATTATTACTTTCATCTATGTTAGGTATTGCGTTAAACGTCTCGAAATTTAACATACGCATTTCATAGGTTGCGTCTTCGCTCAGGTATATTGGTGGATTAAACTCACAAACTAAAACCGATTCATTTCCCGTTAGAGTAAATGTACACGAAATCGGTGAAGATTCCATGTTGATCATCTTTCAAGAACTAAATCCTTACTTAACTTGTAAGGCTATTAAAAACTGTAGACATAATTGTCCACAATTTTGTGAATTCGATTTTTGATATCTTTCATAATTATAATTAATAACTCCTACTCCGTTTGACAAAAGATATTTTTCCACTTCCAATGGAGGTCGTAGATCTCCATAACTATCAAAATACTTTACAGTTCTACCTCTTTTGTAATATGCTACCCAATGCGTTCCTTCACCAGAATTGTCATCTAAATTTATAATTCTACTTTCATGTTCCCATATTTTTTTAGGTAATGTATCTCTCATAAATACTCCTCGAAAAATGGTAATTTTTATATTTTAGCATATTTTAGTATGTCAATGTCAATGGTCGCCGAGGCAAATATTTCAGTTTTTTGAATTAGATGGTAAATATAATCCACATCCTGTTTTGTAAGGTTTAATGTAGAATCCACTTCCCACTGCTTTAGTTTCCATAGCCCTATTATGTCGTTCTGCCTCTTTCAATTGTTCTTTCGCAGCCTTTGCATCGTTTACCGCCTTAGCAATTGCAGCTGCACCGCCGCCGAGTGATCCTATTGCTCCCAAAGCTGCAAATAATGGAATTAAAGGTAAAAATCCTCCTCTCTTGGGAATTGGAATCACTCTTTGACGTGGAGGTCTTATTTTTTTGTGGTTTTTCTTTAAAACTGACTGTGCCAATTTAACATTTTCTAAGAGGCTCTTGTTACCACTGCGCGAAATGGCATGTCGAGCTTTCTTGACAGCTTCCCGAAATGATAATTCACCACCCCGCTTCCTCCGCTTAATCGCACGCTTTTTCTTCCCACTGTTCCCCATTCCGAACTTAGTCTTAGCTCGCATTATGGCGGCTACAGATAATGCTGATGCCCTCTCTCCAAGTCCCGCTTCTGAACTTTTAACTCTTTGTACTGCCGCTTGATACAATTTTCTATCTGCTTCGTGACGCTTATCTAAATCGTCACTTAACGAATATGCAATGTCGTGTTGCTTACACTCTTCATCCAATACATTAACACCTCTGTCTCCTCTTTTAAGTCGAGTATCTAATTTTGTACCTGGACCGCAGTAGTTGTAACCTGGTATATGTAACTCTATTGGCAGTTTATTAATTAACGTATTAAGTAAACCACGACCTTTTCGTTTTACACTACTTCTCAAAATGTGGTCTCTCTTGACGCGACGCCGCATTTATGGCTTTTGTTTCTAACAGTTGACGATGATAATGTGTACTACTCTGATACTCTTGTCACTAAACATTATATATCAAAAGTTATTAGGTGAGTAAATGATAAAACTATTGTCAGATAATTTTATTTTATTTTACAGTAATATGTACACAATGAATCAAAACATTTACATAGTAACGGCTTTATGCATACTTATGTCACACATTAATTTATTAATTCCGAACATTATTAATTCATTTGTAATCGCCCCTTTCTCAGATATTTCATTATTGAGAAATGCTTTGACAGTTAGCTTCACGTCACCATCCATAACACTCACGCATGGAATCATGTTGGAGTAGAATGTTTTATAATTCAATTGCTTCAAAACCTCCAAACGATATGATATAATATCACACAATTTCCATAATTCCAATAAACCCTTATAAGATATATACAGTGCTTCGTCACCTCTTTCTAATTTCAATATTTTTGTTCCTTAGATACGTTCGAAAGATGCCTTTACCGAAGTAATTTTCATTACCGGATAAACAGTTTCTTTCTCGGTAAAATATGATTTTAATGTGTAGTTATAAGAACAGAATTGTTTCCATTCCTCTTCTAAAAACGATATGCTCTGCCTTTTAGTACCCATAATGCGTATTACAGGATCAAAAAATGTTTCGGCACACAGTCCCACGCAAATCCACTTCGTGCGGCTCTTATTTAAAAAATATACACTTTGAGCTAACAATGGTAATTTGTCCACATCAGTCACTTCCCTTACTTCTGATATCTCTGAAGGTGTTTTCTCGCTAACATCATACTGACGCAAATCTTCATCCATGAAAAAAGGTTGAGACAATACTTCAAATTGAAACTCGTTTCGAAATGAGGACATATTCAAATCTTGGTCATCCTGTTCTTTTGGTTTATCAACGTTTTGAGTGAGAAATCTTTTCTTCTGTACATCATCACCTTGATCATCCACATGTCTTTTCTTCTGCTTCAGGAAAAATTCCACTTGTTTAGACGTCACTATTAAATACATAAAAAATATAAGAATTATATATGATTAGAAAAATATAATAAACTTACTTTTATATAGATCGATGATACACTATTAACTTTATATAACACGACTCACAGTTCTGCAACAACTGAATCAATTCACAAATTAACGGCCTTATATAACAAGATTTTAGGTGGGGGTAATACTAATTTAAATCCTCACCTCCTCCAACCACAAGGTCACTAAGCAGAAATCAACACTAGAACCTCCTCTGACCTCAACACCATTTTAAGGTTATCTGACTCTGGAACCTCCTCCGCGTCAAGGTTATGGTGAAGGTCAGGGGTAGGTCGATTCTGGAACCTCCTCCGACCTTGACCTTGAAACTGGAACCTCCTCCATGTCAAGGTTATGGCGAAGGTCACGTCAGGGATAGGCCGATTCTGGAACCTCCTCCGACCTTGACCTTGAATTTTTCCGTCAAGGTCGGAGGAGGTTCCAGAATCGGCCTATCCCTAATACTCTTCCATTTTAAACTTCAACAATTCTATCCTGATGAAGGAAATAAACATTGCCGAAAGCTAGATTTAAATGAATTCTTTACCACCCTTAATTGACTGTATCCCCAAGTTAAATCAACTTTATTAAATCTACCAGTGAAAATGTCAACAATTTAAAAATAAAATTACAATTACTATTGAGTCATTCCCTTCTGCCAAGTCATCATGCATCGATTCCGCAGGTGAAGATGTAATACCACTAAAACTAATAGATACTTCTCCCACGTCTGTAACATGAGCTGCAAAAAAATTTTCTTAATTTTTCTTTCTTAATTTTATTAAAAACACGACAAAAATAGCCTGGTTTTCGCGTATTTTGGACATTATAAAAGACAAAGTTTATTCACTTACATTTCACTTAAAAAAGATAGTACCTACCTGACTGTTTTTTGAATTAGTACACATTCAAAGTACCTGTCATAAACACATCTTTGTATCATATACAGTGACCGGCAGAAAGTTGGACACATATGGGAATTTTTTTATTATTGATTTCTGAGAAAAATTTATTCTTTATGAAAGCCCCTGCATTTTCTCAAACGTGAAATGCACATATCATAATTTGAATATCTCTAGTCATATACCGAGGAAATCAAAATATTTGAAATCGACATAAGAGTAAAGTACCTTTATTTTTCAAAATGCGCAGTAATATTTTGAAAAATAAAGATATTTTACTCTTATGTCGATCTCAAATATTTTGATTCCCTCGGTATCTGATAAGATGTATTCAAATTTTAATGTCTGCATTTTGACTTTTGGAAGATGCAGGAGGTTTCATAAAAAATATTTTTTTCTGAGAAATCAATAATTTAAAAAATCCCATATGTATCCAACTTTCTGCCGGTCACTTTATTATTTACTACACAATATTCTTTAAAAGAAATATCATTCTAATAGATTTTACCATTCAGTTGGGGCACTATTTCGAGATATCATAGGACATTTCAAAAATATGAAATTTGGCAGCATATGTAATGTCAAAGTGTATTGAATCGTCCTATAAATTTTTTTGAGTGTTATTTATCCTCTTAAAAATGATTGTTTTGATTGTTTTGCAGTAGATAGAGATTGCTGAACATTCCAAAAAAATTTAGAATAGCGATGGCAAGAATAACGGAAAATGTTGCCTGGTTTCTATTATTAATTTTAAATGTAGAAACCTTGCATAACATGTTGATAATAATAATGACTTTATTTCAGACTAAATAAAACAAAAATAAAATAAATTATTCACTCAACTGTTTTATTTTGTTCTGCTAAACTTATTAAGAAATTGGTTCGATTCATTTTGCGCAGTCTTACACACACGAGGATCAAAATTGAAATAATTTTATAGCGGGTCTAACTTAAAGCTTTTAAAACACGTCCAGTAGTTTGAATATGATTGACTTATCTACAATTTGACAACAGTGCTGGAATTCGCATTGTAGGCATTACATATACAAATATACAAATAGGGTTCGTATAGTATGAAAGACAAATGTGGCTTCTTAAAAGTTGTGTGATACATATTTAATGTATCACAAAATAATTTACCCCTCTCAAGGTGCCACCACATATATGTAATTGTCATTGATAATAACATGAAATAAACAGCTGTATCTGTAGAGGAAAACCTGGGCTTCCCAGTGCCTGTGAAACATACTGGGCTTGGTAATGGTAGCCGAATGCGTATATATATATATATATATATATATATATATATATATATATATACAGCATGATTCAAAAGGGTCGCACCATCGCTTTGGTGTAAATACAGACCATTAACAGGAGCACAAATATGTTTTTAGAATTTTTTTGCCATGAGTAATTTTTAAGATATGAATGTTTAAAAATAACGCAAATAGGCAACGCTGCACCTTGTAGGTGCACTTACAAATTTGAAATCATAGATCATAGGTACCCTCTTTTTTGTTGACAACTGCATATGCGCTGGTTTGTCAAAACCTTTGGAAATAAAATTTGACATAATAATAAATGTCAATTCTTAACTGTGGTTCTTAATATCCTACTTTTTTCAGCTATTCTAAAGTTCTTAAGTAAAAAAAATTATGAAAGAGTTGGTTGAAGCGAGCTTTCAAAAAGAAAAAACACGGTAAACTTAGAATTTAGAAAAATCAGAAATTAAAAGAAGCAAACATGCAGACTGCAAGAGCAAGGACAATAAGGTTCACTTCAAAATGTAACGTTTTAATAAATTATTTAAATATTATGTAAAACTGAAGATCAAACAAAAACAATCTAAATTCTAAATTAAATAGCTACAATAAATGTTCGAAATTTTGACCATTTGCCTCAATTCATTTTTTGATGCTCTCTTGAATATTTCTTTACATTTGAGGCGTTATTGTATGTGAAGCATCTAGAATTCTCTGACGAAGTTCTTGCTCAGTGTTGGGGACAGTGCGATAAACAATTTGTTTAATATGTCCCCATAAAAAAAGTAGTATCGCAAGACCGCGGAGGCCAAGCGATATTACCTCCGCGTCCGATCCACCTTCCTGGATAGTTTACAGTTAACCACTGCCTTACAGGTCTAGCAAAATGCGCAGGTGCACCGTCTAATTGCAACCATATTGGCTTGACTAAAACCGCCAAGGGAATATTTTCTAGCGGTTCTTGAAAATCGCCTCTCAAGAAATTCAAAAAATTATGCCCATTGAGGCGATTTAGTAAAAAGTACGGGCCCATCAATGTGTCGTTGATAATGCCAGCCCAGACATTGACGGAAAAAAGATTGTTGAAATGCTCGTCGATGTATTACATGAGGGTTTTCTATTGCCCAATAATGATGATTGTGCATGTTAAACACACCGTCACGAGTGAAGGTACATTCATCTGTCCACAAAATCAGATTTTGAAAATTTGGATTCAAATTGATTTGATCCAGCATCCAATGGCAAAAGTTAATACGAAGGGAAAAATCAGCTTCACACAGAGCTTGCACTTTTGTATAGTGGAAAGAATGGTAACCTTCTGTTTTTAATACACGCTGAACAACACTGTAATTTTCGTTTAAATTTCGTCCAATATCTCGAATGCTGACTTTAGGATTGTCTTCAACGACTTGCTTCCTCGACTTGGGGAGTTCTGGCAGAGCGTGGCCTACCTATTACTTCATGGATTACATCCAATCGACCTGTTTCCCTCACACGCTGATCAAGCCGTTGAAAAACATTTTTGTCTGGATGTCGTTCAGCATAAGCAGCTGCAGCGCGTCGAAAGTTTCCTCCACTCTCTCCCAGAAGAAAATACATATCACAGTATTCATTTAAAGTAAACATTTTGAATTTGAATAAATTCTTCAAATCGATCAAAAAATTTGACTTTCAAAATGTGAACATCATTGATAAATTTTATTTGTCAGGTCACACCAGGTAACCATAGTAAAACCGAATTTTCGGTGCACCGTTGCCGGCTTTACTTCTAAAATAATGTTAACATTACCAAAGACTTTTCCTGCTTTATTACTTAATAAAAATTATGTTTTATAAGCAAGGATAATTTTACAGGCGTTTATCTACACCTTTCATTAATAAAAACATAAAGTTACATTATCTAATTACTATAAAATAATAATAATAATAATAATAATGTCTTTATTTTCAAATTAAGTAAATAATATAGTATACAGAGTAATGAATGCTAATGTATACAACAAATGAATACTAAGATAAAACTGTTATAAATTCATAATTTGAAAACCGCTAGGCGCGATTCATTAGACAATCTTATAGATTGAATAATGTTCTACCACCGAAACCTAGAATGACTAACTCAAGTATTTTTAGCCAATGCCTAACCTAATCTGTAAGTATTATGATAAACTAGTATTAGTTGTGATTCTGTGAGGAGATTTTAACAAAGTGAGTTTGATATATGTGTACGATTGAATTAGTTTAAAGTATCTAACTAACTAATAATCGATTAAGACATTATAAAAAGTTGAGGAGACTGGAGAAATAAAATATGAAATAAGAAATGGAAGTAATGTTACTGCTTATTAAACAATAGACTGCGGAGCCTTTTTTTAAACAGGTGAAGAGGAAGATGTTTGAGATTGGAGGACAGACTGTTATATACGGAAGAGATTTGATAACTAAACGGACGTTCGTATAGAGCAGTTCTGTGGAAGGGTGGAGTAATTGTGCCCTTGAATCTTATATTGAGATTGTGGACATCCTCGCGAAATCTAATTTTCCTATACAAATAAAGAGGCGTTTGATCGATAATGATTTTATGGAAGAGACAGGAACTTAGTAGTGTTCTTCTGTGGACCATATTTAGCCACCCGGCATCATAAAGCTTCTTAGATATTCGGTCAAATTTACGTATGCCATAAATAAGCCGCAGGCAAGAGTTTTGTACTCTTTGAATTTTGGCACATATATCTTGCGTTAAGCACACGCCGTAGATTTCCGAACAGTAATTAAATTGCGAAAGTACTAAAGCATCACAGAGCAAAATTTTAGTTTGTATCGATAAAGAGTGACGGTGAGGATAAATAAGCTTCAGGCTAGAGTAGGCTCTTCTTAAACAATTATTAACATATGTATTAAATCTGAAAGAGTTGTCAAGGGTTAAACCTAAGTTTTTAGCCTCTATTACAAGAGGAATATTAGTTCCACTTATTGTTAGATTGGTAAGGGTCCGGAGAGCGACGCAATCAGATGGTTTGCCGAATATTAAGATCGCAGATTTTGACGCGTTGATAGTTAGAGAGTGTTTACGGGATATCTCAGAGATGGAAGAGAGATCTTCTTGAATACCAGATAAAGCGCGCTGATGTTCGCCAGGATTAAAGGAATGATAGAGCTGGGTATCGTCGGCGTACATATGGATATTGCAAGTTTTAACGTATTTGTGAAAGGTGGAGGTATAGACTATATACAGCAAGGGCCCGAGAATGGAGCCTTGCGGTAGTCCATTATTTACAGTTCTTAGGTTAGAGACTCCCGATGTAAGTAAAACCCGCTGGGTTCTCTGAGATAAATATGATTGCATAAGTAGGATGGCATTTTCACTAAGGCCGATGTGGCGCAAGATGGCTAATAACGTGTTATGATTGATGGTATCAAACGCTTTGCTATAATCTAACAACACCAGAACAGTAGTTTTGCCATCATCTCTAGCCGTTATAATATCGTCAGTTACATTAAGAAGGGCAGTAGTACAGCTGTGACCGGAACGAAAACCTGACTGACATATAGGGAAGATGTTATTAATTGAAAGATGCTCTCGTAACTGGCTGTCCATAATTTTTTCCAGTATTTTAGATAAGACTGGCAGGATGCTAATTGGCCTCAAGTCTTTAAACTCTGTAACCGTGGCAGTTTTGGGAATGGGAATTATAGCAGCTTCTTTCCAGCAGACCGGAAAATGATTTTCCAGTAGACATGAATTAAAAATGTGTGTTAAATATGGAACCAGATATGGAAGGCAGAGTGAGATCATTCTTGGACTGATTCCGTCAGACCCGACACTGTTGGTCTTAAGAAGACGGATGTATTTTGAGACAACTGATGAGTCAACAGGTTTGAAATTAAATGAGGACGTGTGATCGATTAAACGATTTTTATTGTAGAAGTCAATTAAAGCAGCGTTGTCAGCATTTTGCAAAGGTACGTTGTCGAGGAAGAAATTATTAATTCCGTCAGGATTCTGTTGCCAATTGGGTATATTGACTTTAGAATCAGCAGTGATGCTTAATGATTTTAGTTCATTCCATAAGGTTTTACGATCCTGATTTTCGGAGACAAATTTGAAATATGCTTTCTTTTCCCTGACTATCGCTTGGTTGGTAAGGTTTCGCAAGACTTTATAGTACTCCCACTTTGCAGGGGATCGATGTTTTACAAAGTCAGATTTGGCTTTGTCCCGAAGAGACATCATCAGTTTGATAGTGTCGGTTACCCAAGGAGATCTCTTTTTAGTCAACCGAACAGTAATCAGTGGAGCGTGTTTATTGAACAGATTCAATAATCTAGAATTGAGAAAGTTGACTTTGTCATTGATGCCATAGATATAAAGAATATTTTCAAAAGGTATCGACATTAAATCCCTTAAAAAAAGGTTGTCATTAAAGTTTCTAAATGTGCGAAATGTTTTCAAAATAGGAGATATATTAGGTTTTTGGAGAGCAAGATCACAGAAGATGAGTTCGTGATCAGATAAATCCAGGCCACCTACTCCGCTGCCAACTGCACAGTTCTTGTCAGACGTAAAAATTATATCGATTAAGGAAGAAGAGTGCACAGTAAACCGCGTGGGTTCAACTATCAGCTGGTGTAGCTGAAGTGACTGAAACATATTGCTTAAATAAACAGTTTCGATGCTGGATGGCCTCAGAAAATCAATGTTCAGATCGCCAAGGCAAATTAATTTGTCACAGAGAGAAAGGCATAACGAACAACTCTGCTCTAGTTCATCGACAAAGGTTTTATAATAAAAGTAAGGTGCCCTGTAAACCACTCCGACCGCAATTGTAACAGAATTGACTTTGATACTGAGCCAGATTTGCTCAATATTATTGCCTGTCTCTATGTTATGACATTTGTAAATATTTCTAACGTAAATACAAAGTCCACCCCCACGTTCGGCTCTGTCATTACGAATTAAAAAATAGCCAGGTATTTGGAGTAGACTATTATCTACATCTTTGGACAGCCACGTTTCACTAAACGCAAAAAGGTCAAAAGACGACTGCAATAAGAATAGTTTAATTTGATTAATTTTAGGCAGCAATGACCGAATGTTAATGTGAGCGAATTTTAAGTATTGGTGCATAATTTCTCCAGCATCCAAGTTTATAGTTTAAGATAAAAGATTCGTAAAGAAAAGAAATAAGTAAAAAGGATTAAATTAGTGTTACTTTTTATTAGAGCGTGCGAGTCGTGCGCCAAGTGACGAGCAGACGAGGTCCTATAAAGCAGAGCGCGAGCGCATTATGTTTAACAAAAATAAGTTAAAATAATTACTCTTTAAGAGAAGTGAAACGCTGGATGGAGTTGCCGACCTTGGCAAAAATATTACCCTCGTTTGTCCAGACTTTAGTTACTCCATATTTCCTTACGACTTCCTTCAGTAGTTGGACCCGTTTCTTCGTCAGATCCTCTCTTATGACGATCCTGCTACCTTTGAGCTTGCTCTTATTGTTGTAGATAGCCTTCTTGACATTTCTGCTCAGAAATTTTACAAGCAGAGGCCTGTGTTGTTTTTCTCTTCCCATCAGACGATGACTGCAATCGATACCTTTGGAAGTAATTTCCAGACCAAGTTCCAGACCAACATCAGTTTCATAACTTTGAAAGCCTATATCTTCGTAAAAAAATCATCTAGAAAATTTTTATTTACACTTTTGAGAACAATTAAGTGGGTCTAAAAACCCCCTAAGTGATGGTGCGGTACTTTTGAATCACGGTGTATATATATATATATACATATACATATTGTCATGTTCACAAGGACACACAGTTTTCGGATTCTTCAAATAAGCAGAGAGTTACCTCCAATCTTCAATACAAAGGAAATTCTTCACCTACAACAATAAAACAAAGATCTAAACATTTATTTTACAAATAAAATGTAACATACCTTAATTTTATGTGTATTCTTTGAACCATACAGAAATTCCTTAAGAATACCATTTTTCTTATTTCCAACACGAACATTAGATGAAAAACTTAAACTAAAACAGAAACAGAGGGGCAATTTAAGTATATATAAAAAATTATACTAATTAAATTATATCTTACAGTGTCTGATCCAGAGTCTTCAATTTTGTTATTGAATTCACCTACACAAGAAGCATGGGTTGCTAATAATATAAGAAGCTTCTGTAACTGGCTCGAAGAACAGGCTAGGGAGTTGGCAGACAGGAAACAAGATGAGCAGCAGAACGTTTCTGGACGTAATCTTGATGTGCCGGTGTTGAAGGTCCAGGAAAATGTTCCGGTGACAGCTGTCATGTCGACTCATAAAAAGCAGGGAGATGATATGAATTTCAGGCATAGAAACGGCCGATTGAGAAAGTTCGTAGTTAAATTGCCAAACGGAAAAAGCCTAAGAATAAAAAAACACGAGGCAATAAAATTAGGATTTATTAATTAATTTTTTTGTTATGTTTGAAAGAATTAAAGTTTGATATTGAATAATAGTTCAATCTAATGTTTTTAACTTACCGAAATTTGTCCAAATTAATGAAAAAGCCACATAATTTGACAATCACTGACACGAACGTATACATCAGTATGACAAATAACAAGATGACAGGATAATCTCGAACTAGGTAGGATTCGTGATGTCAGTTAGCCTCGAACCCCTATTTTTAGATTCAAATTTAAGAAAATCAAAGGCAAAGTTAAAATATTTTATTATGAAATCTTAAATAGAAAATTATTTTATGATTGACGAAACAAACGGACAAAAGATTCACTGAAAATTTATGGAATAAACATCAAAGGAAAAATAAAATAAATCATTGGCTTTTCAAAAATAAAAAACTAGCACCGACGTAGTGGGGACAAGCCTATATAAAGCGCTTCGAACTGACGTTCGCTCTCATTCACTTGACAACCCTCACGGAGTGATTAACTCTTACCACCAAACTTCCTCCACACAAAAGTAATTAACATTGAGTGATTAACTCATTACATTTATTATATAATACACTTATCATTGAGCGATTAGCTTATTACTTAAATACTCATCTATCTGACATTTATCACAGAGTGATTAAATCTAGACAATTTAATTTTCTACATATAAAAAAAAAGGAATTAACATTGAATGATTAACTCAGCACATTTATTATATGAACACGTATCATTGAGCGATTAGCTTATTACAGTTAATACACTTATCATTGGGCGATTAGCTTATTACAGTTAATACACTTATCATTGGGCGATTAGCTTATTACAGTTAACACTTATTATTGATTGAATGATTTAAATAACTTATAATAAATTAATTATCGTTATCGATATTATTGTTATTAATATCATTGTTTTTATAAAACATTTAAAAATTTTGAATAAAATAAAAAAGTTTGAACATAAATCTAGCATTTTTATTTATCTCTACTGCTGCTCTTTCTACATAGTCCCACTTTATTTACATACAAAAGATAATTATAAAAAGAAAAATTGCTACTAAGTAAACCACAAGACTAATGAAAAAGTAAAAGATAAACTTTTGACACATCAAAAGTCTGGTAATAACCAGTGCTTATACGTCATAGCAATATATATATATATCCGTACATAAAACCTACAAAATTAGAGTAAATCAAACAACGCGGAACTAGGTATTGGTCCATTATCTGAATTCATTAAATTGTTTTTATTTTTTTGAATAAAAATACTTTCGTAAGCATTTAATTCCCTATTATTTGATACCGCCTTAATGAGTTTTAAATTATCTTTAATAATACTGTGTCCAGTATTGTAAATATGTTGGGCAACAATTGATTTCTCAAACCTATTGTACCTATAGTGACTTAAATGTTCCTTAAAACGTGTTAATATATTTCTTTTTGTTTGTCCAATATATTTATTAGCACATTCCTTACACTTAATTTCATAAATTCCAGATTTCTGTTCAACATCAACTTTATCTTTCGGGTTTCCCAATAAATTCTTTATGATATTGTTAGTAGAAAAAGCTAATCGTAAGTTTTGAGTTTTAAAAATATAATTTAAACCTTTACTGTAAAGTGCATCGAAAGGCATTTTAACAAATTTTTCTAGAGATGAAGTTGCCGTTAGAGTGCTAGAATTTTGGAGTTGCTTCCTATGGCTAATCTTCCTAATTATATTATCTACTATTTGGGGAGTATAACCATTATGAACCGCAACATTTTTAAGTTCTTTGTCATATCGGAATTTAGTAAGTGGAAATGAGAGTAATCTATTTACTAAAAAATTTAGAGCCGCGAGTTTGTGTTGTACAGAATGTTGTGATTCGTTAATTATAAACCGGCTAGTATTTGTATCTTTACGATAAATGTCGATTTCTAATTCATTTTTGCTGTTTCTAATTACACGAGTGTCTAAAAAGGGAATCGCATCGTTTTCTTCCTTTTCGTATGTAAATTTAATGCTATCAAATTTTGAATTTAATTTTTCTAAAAAATCTTCCAAATTACATTTCTTGGTATCAAAAACTGCAAAAATGTCATCAACATAACGCAACCAAATTTTTGGAAAATACTGATAATCATCTCTTACGTCATTTTCGAATTTACTAATAAATAAATTGGCCAAAAACGGTGACAAACAGTTTCCCATTGCGGTTGTTCAAAAAATTCACCATTTATTTGAAAACAGTTCTGAGACATGCAAAGAGATGTGAGCCTGACGTATTCCTCCAACCTATCTTTATCTACAATATTAACTGTCAGTAGTTTCCGCAAATAAGTCAGCGTTTCAGGTATGGGCACACTGGGAAATAACGATTGAACATCAAAAGAGATCAGGATTTCCCCTTCTTGTAAAGAAACATTTTTAATCTTATTTATAAACTCCATTGAGTTTTTTACCGAAAAATTATCTTGAGGATTGGAAAGTGCACTGAGCTCACTATTCAACCATTTGGAAAGAGAGTAAGTGGGTGAGTTTATACCGGACACGATTGGTCTCACCGAGTTACCTGCCTTGTGTATTTTGGGAAGGACGTACGATTTGGCTACAGTGGGGTTAGATATATTAATCTTATATATATTTTGTTTAGTAATAAGATTGGGACATTCTTTTATCGTGTCTTTGACAGCTTTAATTAACTTTGGCAACAGGTTTCCGGGTAGTTTCTTGTACGGACCATTATTTATTAGGTTGTTTACCCTTTCATAATAATCGGATTTATCTAAAACCACAATCTTATTACCTTTGTCGGCTTTTAAATAGAAACAGTTTTTCTTTCTTAACCCCTCAATGATTTTATAATATTCATTATGTGGTACAGATTGTATTGAATTATTTAAATTGTTTTCAAGTTGTATTTTGCAAGCATTTCTAATGTAGTTTTTGTTATTTTCATCCAAAGAACTAATCGCGCTTTCAATACTCGCAACAATATCCGTGGTCGGTGGTTTACGATATGGCAAATTAAATTTTAAACCTCTATTTAGAAATGCTATTTCTGTATCATTGAGATGTTCAGAAGATTGATTAACAACTATGTTTTCATTTATAGGATCCTTTTCTGCGACAGGTGCAGGTGGTAATAAGGCTTTGAGTTTTTTACGTTGTGTAATATTAATATTCTTCATTTTATGAGAAATTACCTCCTGCATTTTGTTGTAGAACAACATCCAATCTATATGTTCGGCATCACTTAAATTCTTGGTAAGCTTTAAATGAAGCTGATATTTTTCTATTTCTAATTTACTACGTTTTTGATACATATATTTGATTTCCAAATTGAGCCACTTCAATTTTGCACTTTGCATAATTGCATTTTACTATTAAATTTTAAATTAATAAATTTAGGAAAAACGTTTTTTGATTTACATGCTTTCAGAAAAGAAATATCTGCACCAATTTTCCAAATCTTAGTGCTAATCTTATTAAATAAATTTAACTCCTTCCCAGACAACACACTGATATACAATGGACGTCCCATGAACGTCCATTAATGGCCGAACTAATAGTCCAGTGGATGTCCAAATTTCGTCCTCGGTTCTTTCAATGGACATCCAGTGGACGTCCGAGTGGCACACTTTTGGATGAACATGGACGTCCATTCAGTGAGTCCAGTGGACGTCCATTCAGTGAGTCCAGTGGACGTCCATTCAGTGGATCCAGTGGACGTCCATTCAATGGATCCAGTGAACGTCTATTCTCGACGTCTACTGGATTTTAATATGGAATTTATACCGGGTAAACCATTTAAATTGAACATATAGAATATCTCAACAAGGAAACGATTGAGGAAGAAATATTTTAAATAGGTAAGAGTTAATTGACATTAAGCGGGAAAACTAATTATACATTATTCATTTTAGAGGCTGTTCTCATCAAGGTCCTTGTAGACGATATATATATTTTTTTAATAGAAACTGCATTTCTTATTCCTCGTTCAAAAATAATCAAAATTAATCTGCTTTTCCCTTTAAAGTCAACCTCTTGTTTAAAACATTTCTTTCTCAAACGTGTATGCTTGTATATGAGATATTCAGATTTATAAATTTAAATGGTCCACCTGATATGCATTCAAATGATACTCCTAGTTTGTATTAAATTGAAACGGACAACCATTGCCAGGCAACTAGAAGTGTGGCTTCGAATCTCTTTCCAATGCATGTAAATCCTATTGGCTCCTTCAAACTAGCTTTTTTTGTATTTCCCGTTTATAAGACGGGTGCCAAAATAACAATCCGAATCGACCCCAACCATTTCATCATGGATTTTTCAAATTCTATTTGAGATTTGTCATTAAAGGCACGTAAGCCAGCTTCTAATGATAAAATCCGGTGTGTTAGGTAGGCACTTTAATTAAAAACAAAAATAATTTACTTAATACAAGTTGGTTCATCATAAGTTTATTAAATGTCCTTTTTTGTTTTCTTCCATAATAGCTGAATCCTGACGCTAACTTATTTAAAATTAATTTTTCTAAAATGTGAGCCACAAATTCGTAAGGTGTTTCGCGTCCTAGACGCGACAGTTCCTTCACCTGTAAGCAATACAATCACTAATAATTAAATTACTTAATCAATATACATTATGATTAAAATTGTCGGAAATTTTTCTGGGAAGTGACTAAACTGAAACTGAACAGAGTTGTTAACTTAAAAGCCGCTTTACACTCTCTGATTTTCCATTTGATTTTGAATTTGACTTCAAAAATATAAAATAAATTCTTCTTCATACTGTTTGAGTTTTTATTTGAGATGTGCGGTCTCATTTTTTAATATATATTTCTGAAGTCAAATTTAAAATCTAATAGAAAATCAGATAGTGTAAAGCTATAATACTGAGATGCAAAATGAACTGGAACCGTTCCAATTCGATCAGATCCTATTAGAAAGACAGGCTAGTGTTGGAATGGAGAACAGCTCATAGAGGAGCCTGATTACCAGACACCGGCCGATCTAGGTTATCCATGCCAGAATAAGAATTAAGCGGCGTGAGCAATTCGAATGCGTTACTAAGCAAGTACGCTTCAGTTTATCGTTGCAGAAAATTGTAGATTGATACTAACAGTAAACCAACTAACAGTTGAATCTCACGCAGAAGCAAAGTGCACAATAATTGTGTGGACGAGTACGACAGCTAAACGATGAAAATCTAACTGCGCAAGGCTACGATGCACGCGTTACTCTTAGCACTGGCGTCAAGTTTTATTAAATTTAGCGTAACTGATATTTCTTTTTAAATTAGTGAATTTCATACGTTATAGAAGTAAGTTACTATTAACATTTATTACAACTACTTTTTACAAATTTTCTTCTGTAAAATTAGATCTCTTAGGTGTTAAAATATCTTTGGTGCATAATTAAAATAAGACATAACGCAACGATATTCAGACGCGTATGGAAACAGAAGCACACGGACTGGGAATCCTGACCTAGGCCGGTCTCTGCTGATTACAAATGATTCATAGGTCTAATAGGCGTTGAAATCGTTTGCCTCTTTTCATCTGTGAAATTTAGTAAATTTTGTCAGCTGTGTGTCAATTTACAGGAGAATTTCATTCATGTATACCGTGCTTTGTTGATGTAATGTTGCAAGTGATGTTCATGGATAATAGCATATTCTTGGGTTATTAAGATGGCTAATTATTAACAAGTGGCAAATGTTCATTTTTTATTTTTCAAGTCACTGGATCTATGAATCATTTGTAACAACTGTGTATAATTCAAAAAAAAAGTATTATGGCAACATAATCAAAGTTGAAACAATTCATTTTACTGTGCCTTATCTAAAGCTACTTGGTCTAGCAATGCCAGGACAGAACAATTGAATTGGTCGCAATAACGAAATTTTACACTATTACATATAGCGCATTATCAATTAAATTGACATATCAAACTTATAAAACCAAGTAGATATTTACTGTTTTATTACACTGGTCCTCGTTTTTGAGAAACTCCTCAAATTCTTCTAGACTGTCATTATTTGTGACAGGAAGATCAAATTTGTTAAAAATAGATTCAGTTATTACTTCCTCTCTATGAACAATTATTGAAGAATTCATATTGGATACTGCATCTTCTAGTCCTTTAAGTCTGTCATTGATACTACTTAAAAGACCATTTTGAATATTTTGTTTTTTAATAATTTTCATTAGAAGTTCTAAAATATTAGTATTTTTAAAATAAGTTAAACAATAACTCAAATTATTTACCTTTCTCATTTAAATGGTGACCTGTATCTTGAAGTTTGTTTGATGTTTGCCCATGAATACTACTAGTCTGAATTAACTGACCTTCAGTAACTTTAGAAAGTTTTGCAAGTTTGGTGCATGAATTCATGGGATAAAAAGAAACTGTTTCCAATGAAGATGTCCCTCGAGTTGCAGATAATTGGTTTGGTTGCAACCAATTTCTTGAATTATCTAAATGTACAAAGCCCACAATTTAAAACATGAGCATAATGAAAAATTCATATTGGATACTGCATCTTCTAGTCCTTTAAGTCTGTCATTAATACTACTTAAAAGGCCATTTTGAATATTTTGTTTTTTAATAATTTTTATTAGAAAACTTTATTGCTATATTCAAAACCATTGTTAGTTAAGTAAATAGCCTCATCAACAAAATCTTTAAGGAAATAATTGGCATCATTTGGTTTCTCGTTACCATGATACAGACCCACAACACCTACCACTTTGGGATTTTCATAAAGAGAGCAAAGAATAGGGTAAAACTGGCTGGATGAACTTGTTGAAATTGGTAAACCATCAATATTTACACATATTTCAATACACTCAGTTTTCTTTGTATATGCACATTGCGCTAGCAAGTTATTTAGAAGTTTTTGAAGACCAAAATGATAATAAAAGCCAGGTTCCACTTTCTTTAATTTAGTTATTATTTGCCTAGGTGTATGTAGCAGTGATCTTGAATCAGCCGGTAAGTTGTCATCAACTACAGATTTTAAAATTTTTAAAAGATCATTTATGGCAGAATGAGTAATTTGATATTTGATAGACCAATTTGCTAATTCTGAATGTAAATTAGAATTTTCAGTATCAAGTGTTAAGTTTGAATTAACTAAATATTCATCGCAATTGCCACTAATGTCCGAGTCTGATGAATATTCTGAAAAATCAGACACTAATGCATCATCTCCTTCATTAGATGATACATTGGAAAGCGAAACTGTTCGTTCAAAAGAATTATTATAACTACTTTCTGATGGGAAGTGGTAGTAATTTTCATTGGACTCAGGAATGTCTGCTGCTTGAATGTAATTTTCAGCCAACGCTGGTTCAATTACTAGTTGTTCGCTATCAGAATTTAACAAATCATTTTCCGTTTGTAATTGTGCACGTCTATATATCCTCCGAGATATTCTTTGCATCTTACAATAACTCATAATTATAATAAATAATAGTTGCTTACTTCAAAAAGTTAAGAAGTGACCCAATAGTTTTCAACGTGGTCGAGGTTTGAAAATAACTGGAACAAATAGACGCTATTAGAAACACAACATAACCTCCTGTGTTTACAGTTTAACGTGGTTTTACTTTAGTGTGGTTTAAAGCGAATTTTAGCGACGAACAATTATCCCTACATTAAAAATATTTAAGAAAGATATTCTTTTCTATAATTATAATTATAATTATAGAAAAGACAGAATCTATAAACAGCATGGAGAATTTCAACATTAATATTCCTACATTTTTAACGCGGTTTATGTTATGACGTCATTAAAAACGATATTCGCCAAAGTGGGCTATTCCATCGCATGTTATTGTGAACTGTTAATCAATAAATTTATTGAGGTTGTTTTCATATTTAAGTGAAAATGAATGTAGAAATGGCTATTATCGTAGCAAATGAAATCGTATTTGACGATGACAGTATTATAATAGAGAGATTGTTACAAAATATTAACAAAATATCATCTAACATAACCTATCTTCTAAATTCAAACTGTTTCAAACTACGAATTGTACGATATAAAGCGAATTTTAGCGACGAATCAGGTTATAGTGGTTATGCAACTAAATACTTTATCGACAAACACGTGACGTCATTGTTATATATTTTGAACGCGGTTTGTGGAACTATTGGATGATGGTTAAGAAGAGTGTTTTAAGTTGTCATCCATTGTTCGTGAAAAGTCGGAATATATCGTACAATTCGTAGTTTGAAACGGTTTGAATTTAGAAGATAGGTTATGTTAGATGATATTTTGTTAATATTTTGTAACAATCTCTCTATTATAATACTGTCATCGTCAAATACGATTTCATTTGCTACGATAATAGCCATTTCTACATTCATTTTCACTTAAATATGAAAACAACCTCAATAAATTGATTGATTGACAGTTCACAATAACATGCGATGGAATAGCCCACTTTGGCGAATGTCGTTTTTAATGACGTCATAACATAAACCGCGTTAAAAATGTAGGAATAATTGTTCGTCGCTAAAATTCGCGT
This sequence comes from Dorcus parallelipipedus, assembly GCA_958336345.1. Taxonomy (NCBI): domain Eukaryota; kingdom Metazoa; phylum Arthropoda; class Insecta; order Coleoptera; family Lucanidae; genus Dorcus; species Dorcus parallelipipedus. The sequence continues at coordinate 34,772,867 of OY284478.1, forward strand.
TAAGATACCCTTCTTGCTGAATCAACAATAATTAAATATATAAAAACACTCCCGAAGGACGGAGAGTCAGTCGTAATTCCGCCGCTCCAATCGCAACGTAATTTCGTTCTCACCCTGTCAATTATAATTAGTGATTGTACTTAAAATCGTCATCCTAATTTTATATTGATAAACCCAAGTGTTTCACGAGTGTTAAAAGCCAATCAAATCAATTTATTATATTCTTTGTTTGTAATTAAGCTAAGTTAAGTGTTAATTTCAATTTTATTAGTTATTTTCATTTTTAATTAAATAAAACTTTTTAAAAAATTGTTAAAACCGCTCCCGGATTTTAACTGGCGCAGTCATACAGATTTTTGTGACGTTTCCTAAATAAAAATCTTTTCGTGAAACGGTCCGTTTTTAAACGGTTTGTGCAAAAACGAACGTTGTGTGAAGTGCAAGTGCAGCACAGTTGATATCGCCACCGCCCACGGATTAAGTTGGAATGTACGCTACCAGGAAATCATTCTGCATCGCATTGTGAGAAAATTTTTTATTTTTATCATTGATTGCGAATTTCCATATTGCTTGTCCCTATTTTATTTTCCGATAATTTTGTATGTCTGATATTGACGAAATTCTTTCTCGTTCACTAAGTAATATTTCTATTCGAGAAAATTCAAATTTGAACGAAATCAAAATGCCTTACGAACCAAAAGATATAACACACGTTTATCAAGAAACAATTCCAAGTTTTGACGGAGATAATTCAACGTTAAATGCGTACATTTCTGCTTGTGAATTTCTTATCAATACTTTTTATACACCGGACGGAAAACGTAACCCGAGAGTCGCAGCGTTATTACTTAGAATTTTCCTAGGAAAATTAAAAGGAAAAGCGTTACAGGCTGTAAGCAGTAATGAAGAAGTCACAACATGGACAGAACTTAAGAATCTTTTATTAAATCATTTTGGCGATCAACGCAGTGAGCAATGCTTATTCAGTGATTTGGCCGCTTTAAGACCAAACAAAAATGAACCCCCTTATGAATACGGAAACCGAGTTAAAGAAACTTTGCAGATTTTATTAACAAGAGTAAAATGAAGAGATCAAAATCAAAATAGTAGAACATTGAAAATGACGAATTATAAAAGTATGGCTTTACAAATTTTTATACAAGGACTATTCGAAATAGATCAAAATATGGGTATTATGGTGCAAGTCAAGCAACCAGCGGACTTGGAAACAGCAATGAGTAACGTCATCGAAGTAGAAAACTTCAATTATAGAGCAGGACGTCCAAATAATTTACATAAAAGTAATTCCAAACACCTTGAAAATAAACCTGTAAATCCAACGCATGTTAAACCTGTACAACCACCCAAACCTTTGTATTCCCCATTTTATGCACAACCTAGATTCAGGTTTACCCCTCAATTTTCTGTTCCATCACAACAAGCAAGTCCATTTAAACCATTACCTTCAAATTTTCAATCACCAATGAGATTTCCAATACGTCCACCGACCCAAACATTTGCTAAAACTCCCGGACAACTAAGGGAGTTTGTTCAACCCAAACCTGTTCCAATGGAATTGGGCAGTATACAGAAGAGGCCCGCATCAGCAAGCTTCAGCAGACCACCTTTAAAGAAACCACTCTGGACAAATAATAACCAATTAAGTCTTCGGGAAGAGGAAGAAGAAGAGCCAACCGAGAGATACGAAAACTCGTACGAAGAATACCCTCAACCGCAGTATTACGAATAGCAATACGAAGATAAGACAGAAGAAGAATACCAAAGAGCAAAACCCCATCGTAGAGGAATTAAATTTTCTCGACGCCAGCCTAATGAGTTACCACGAATAACGAAAACAAAGAAATCAAAAACACGTTCTAAAATAGATACAGTTCATTTAAATGCAATTGCTAGTACTTTACCTTACATAGTTTTTGATGGTCTTAAATTTTTAGTAGATACCGGATCAACTAAAACTCTAATTAATAGTAGATTATTTAAACATTTTCGCCCATTTGCAGTTAAAATTCCTTTCCACATTAAAGCAGCTCACGGAACTACCCGTCACGATGACGCAGTTTTAGTAGACTTACCCGATATATTTTGTTGTAATATGAAACATACTTTTTACAAATTTGACTTTAGTAAAAATTTTGATGGATTAATTGGTATCGATCTTTTAAATAAACTCGAAGCTATTTTAGACATTAGAAGAAGAAAAATGATAACGAAATGCACCGAAATTCCACTACATATGGATGATGTTCGAACAGTTTTCGAACCTCTTCAAGCGAAACCCGTAAGAATACCTGTAAATCTTACAGAAGGTACCGCATTATTCCCAAATCTAGAAATTGTCCCAAACATCAAAATTAGAGAGTCAGTTGTAAACGTTGTAAACAATGAAGCTCTAGTCGTCGCTACAAATTACACCAACGAGAAAGTAGAAGTGATTTTCAGTACCTCATGTAACGTAACTCCAGTAGAAGAAGTACAAGAACAATACAACTATGGTATACCAGATGCAAAATCCGAGCATGTCCATCATATGGAATACTCTCGACATTGGCAACATCCACAACAAAAATATAACGAATTAGAAGAACTTCAAAGAGAAAATATTAGAAAAAATTTAAATATCAAAGGAATGACTATAGAAGAAAAAGCATCAATTAAAGTGCTTACGGAAAAATATAAACATGTTTTCCACATAGAAGGCCAACAATTAACTTTCACCCATAGTATAAAACACAAGCTTAACCTGAAAGATAGTACTCCTGTTTACGTAAAAATGTACAGACAACCATACAAAACAAAAAAGGAAGTCAAAAACCAAGTATTGCAACTACTAGATCAAGACATTATTCAAGAAAGCATCTCCCCTTGGAGTTGCCCAGTAAATGTAGTCATCCGAACAGCAAACGGAAGAACAAAAAAAAAGAATGGTCATAGATTACAGAAGATTGAACGACCAAATGATAGAAGACAAATATCCTATCCCAAATATCTCGGATATTTTGGACAAGTTAGGAAGATGTCATTACTTCAGCAGTATCGATCTAGCTTCAGGATACCATCAAGTCGAAATGGACCCGGCAGACAGAGAAAAAACAGCATTCTCAATAGAACAAGGACATTACGAATTCAAGCGAATGCCCTTTGGTCTCAAAAATGCCCCGGCAACGTTTCAAAGGTTAATGGACAACATCTTAAAAGGACTACTAGAAGACACCTGTCTTGTTTATCTCGATGATATAATCATATATTCAACATCTCTTCAGGAACACATGGTAAAATTACAAAAAGTTTTTGATCGATTAGAAAAGGCAAATTTTAAAGTAAAATTAGACAAATGTGAATTTCTTCGGAAAGAAATTAAGTATTTAGGACATTTAATTACTGAAGAAGGAGTTAAGCCAAACCCAGAAAAGGTAGAAGCTATAACTAATTACCCCATTCCAAAAACACAAAAGGAAATTAAATCTTTTCTAGGACTTTTAGGATATTATCGAAAATTTATTAAAAATTTTGCAGAAGTTACAAAACCATTCACAAAATGCCTGAAAAAGGGTGCGAAATTAAAATCAATAAAACATACGAAGAAACCTTCGAAAAATGTAAGAATCTTTTGACTAACGAACCCGTTTTACAATATCCAGATTTCACTAAAGAATTTGTCGTCACCACGGATGCTTCAAACATAGCAATAGGTGCAATTTTATCACAAGGTCAAATAGGTCAGGATAAACCTATATATTTCGCCTCCAGAACCCTTAGCGAAACCGAACAAAAATATTCGACAATCGAAAGAGAACTTCTGAGTATAACATGGGCAGTAAAATACTTTCGACCGTACGTTTACGGAAGACGCTTCAAAATTTATACCGATCACAGACCTTTAATTTGGTTATGGAAATTAAAAGAACCCAACTCAAAATTAATGAGATGGAAACTCAAACTAGAAGAATACGACTTCGAAGTAATTTATAAAAAAGGTAAACAAAACTCGAACGCAGACGCACTATCAAGAATAACGTTAGGACAACTAAACGCAATAGAAAACGAAAACTTGTCTACAAAACCAACAATAGGAGAAGACATAGATAAGTTGATAGACGAACTTCTGAGTCAACTGAATCCCCCTTCTCTACTAGAAGAATTATTACGAGACGAACCCCCTTTATTGAGAGAATTACCAAACACCTCTTTCTCAAATTCTTACAATCAGAATCCCGAAATTCAACACAGCGGAAAAAATTTAGGTCCTTTAAGAAAAGAACTACAAGGAACCTCAGATAATATTATGAGACTACCCGGAGAAGTAGATCCAGCAGTCACCGACGAAAACACGGTACATTCTAATCAAGAAGACGAACCTCGAAGAACGATAGAAATAAGTAACGAGCCAATAGATAACAAAAAAGTTCAATACTTTATAAATTTCGCTAATACACCTAAACTCAAAGTTGACACTACGAAAAAGGAAGATAGAAAGATAATAGAAGTCAAAATTCCCAAATCGAGAAGTGAAAATTACATTTTGCAATTCTTGAAAGAATACACAATGACAAACGGCAAATATTACTTGTATATTGAAAATGAAGATCTTTATAAAAATTTATGTAAAATCTATACGACATATGCTAGTGACAACGGTCCCATACTGATAAAGTGTACCACAAGATTAAAAATTATCGACGATGTAGGAGATCAAATAGAATGCATACAAAGCCATCATGAAGGAAAAACCAATCACCGAGGAATCGAAGAAACCTTGGCATATCTGAAGAAAAGAAATTTTTGGTGGAAAAATATGAAAACTTCAATAACAGAATTTATAAAAAAATGTGAAGTGTGTAATAAAACGAAATACGATAGACACCCTACAGTGCCACTACTACAGTTAACAAAAACACCTGATAAACCTTTTAGAAAAGTATTTATTGATACATTTTCGATCGGAAATTCAAAATTCTTAACTATAATCGACGCATTCTCAAGATTAGCGCAAGCAGTACCTATAACAAGCAATAATGCAACCGAAATAGCCGACGCATTGATAACGTATTTTCAATACTACGGTACTCCAGAAGAAATTAGTTGTGACAGAGGAACCGAATTTAACAACGAAGTTGTGAAACAACTTTTGCATAAAATATCGATTCATTTTGGAACACCCGGAAATCCAAACTCTCAAGGAAATATCGAAAGATTCCATTCAACACTCATCGAGCATGTTAGGTGCCTACAAGAACAAAAGAAGCAACCCATTCACATTCAAGTGAAATTAGCAATAATCGCCTACAATAATAGTCTATGAAGAACAACAGGATGCACACCCTTAGAAGTTGTTTATGGACACACGGCTCTACGAGACCCGATGGACCCCCTATACATCAAAGACTATTATCAAGAATATGTGCACGATCACAGAGAGAGGATTAAACATCTGTATAGAAGAATCGAAGAAAACAATACGAAAGATAAACAAAAATATGTAGAAGCTCAACGCCAAAAGGTAAAAATCATACCGTTTAAGGTAAATGAATTAGTTTATGTTCGAAATTTAGGCAGAAATAAACTTCAGAATCCGTACATAGGCCCTTATAAAATAGTAAAAATAAATGATGACGAAACCGTTATAGTAAAAACAAAAACCTCACTAAATTACAAATCAGATATCGATAAATTTCCAGCAGAACTGAAAAACGAAAACGTGTACTATTTAGAACAAACAATTATCGTAAAGGCATATACAGGGTGAGTTTTTTTCGATGTTTAGCATTGGGATCTCGGAAACTAGCAGAGCTAGAGAGGCGGTTAAATGGGGAAAGATTTGTAGTTTTAGGAGCCCAGTTTAATGCAGCTTTTGCTTTTTTCTTAAAGTTCATGGCTGGCTAGATATTTCGAAAAAACTGATTTTTTATAAATTCGTTAAATGCATATAGCTCGGTTATTCTTGATTTTAGAGCAAAGTTGTAAAAACAAAAGTTGTACAGAATTATGTTCTTAATTAAATAGTTGAATTAATAATAATAGTTAAATTTTCCATATAAGCTCTTATTTTTCAGTTATGACCTAAACTTCAGTTTTTTTAAATGGAAACCATAGTAGGCCATGAATGAAAAAAAATTGCCTTTTTTTATCCTTCCAACGATGTAACATTCGATATTGTTATTTAAAAAAACGACGGAGGTACGGCAGTTTTTCTCTTTCGAAATTGTTAATATGGTTGGCCATGGAAACAAAAGTTTATTGGCAAATGTAAATTATAAACGTTGAGCAAATAAAAATCAGATTAGAGTAGGCGGTGTAAAGAAAATGTATGTTATTAAATAAAAAATCAATAAATTTGACAGTCCATGACTGTATTAGATTAATTAATTCAGAGACATTGCACCCCCTACTCTAATCTGATTTTTATTTGCTCACTTTTTATTACTTTGACGTTTTGTTCGCAGTTTCTTTTTTTGCATACGTTTCAGAATCAAAACTCTAATACCAACAATGGTTCAATATTTCAATAGCCTCCCAGAAGAACTTTCAACCTCTGCATATCATTTATTTACGGTTGAGAAAACTTCAGTATCACTATAATTTCATGTTTTCTTCAATTTTGGAAATTTTTAACATTGATTTAATGTCAACTCTTTTTTGTAAACACTCACTTTATGACCGCTTTTTGTTGAGAAAGGGTTCATTTTCATCACCAACTCAAAAAGGTGTTAAGTATCACACAGCTATGTGAAATACATTGAAATACAAAACCAATAATTCGTACGTATAATTATTTTATAGTTTACAAACACGAAGCAGCGAAACCTTGGAAGATCATTCTTGTGGTTCTGAAAAGAACCTTTCAAAATTCACCGGTTGAACAACTGCAAGTATACCAGGATCGGAGAGTAGGACTTGACCTTCGTATTGCTAATCAGAAGCCGTTTTAAAAAATCTAAACTATCAAGAACAAAATTAAACTAAAAATATTTCTAAAGATGTTCAAAAAGACCACCATTATTTGCTATACATAAATTACACCTCTTTAACCCTTTCTTTCCCAAATTAATTTTTAAATTAAAAAAAAATGTTGTTGGGTGCCTAGAAATAAGTTATAATCTCAAGATAAAATAAAAATTTTTTTTTGCAAATTTATTTTTCAAAAAAATCATATGAAGCCATATGGAGTCATCGGGAAGAAAGTACCTTCTTGAAAAAAGAAAAGAAAGTAAAACAGATAATACATTTTATGGCTTGTGAAAGGCAATAAAACAATTTCTATTTTTAGTGATGCATAATGGCATTTTACACTTATCACAAGCCATTCTTGTGTAACTAGAGCACTGTCGACACCTCTGTTTGGGTTCGATATGGGTAGGCAAATGCCCTTTTCAATCAAATCGAACATCATCAATTGGCCTTGCAATAACAGGTCGTTTCCCCTTTGATGTTGGGGTTCCTTCTCTTGAGCCTGTAGGAGTCCCTTCTCTAGAATTGCTTGGCCTCCCCCTTTTCTTTGAGATGGAGTAGCATTTCAAAAGACTATGACCGATTTCGCTTCTAAAAACTACAAGTTTCTTGAAATTGATAATGTTGTGCGCAACACAGTCTCTTCTGTATAGTAACCAGGCATTGATGATGCACATATCCAAAAGGTGGTATACAATTTTCAAATAAAATCGTTTCACACGAGTATTTGTCCTATATAATGCCATTTGTGACAATCTATCTAGAAATGTACTTATTTGGTACCACTAAGGCATTCAAGTTTACAAAAATAAACTGAACTGAACCAAGTAGATATCAAGTAAATATTGGTCTAGGCGCTCATAGACTCCAATTGGCATAAAAAAATAATCGCATTTTTTTTCAATGAAGTCAAAATGTATTCATCCCGCTACCCACTTTAGCTAACAAATCACCGTGCCTTGTATACTTACAAAAAAAAAACTGAAATTTCGATAACTTACCTTTGTTTTCAAATTGTAAAAATCACAAAAAAATTGCTCCTAAACACTGTACACTACATTCTCAAAAAATGGGAGTGCAGAAAATTTCCTTACAGTTTTCTGTCCTATGGCGGCATCTAGAGCATTAATTAAAAAGTTGGCATGATCATCATTCCGATTCTGTTACTTCACATAATTGCAGGTACCTGTAAGGATAGTTGACTCCAAATGACATCACTGGGAAGGAAAGGGTTAAAATCGAATTTACTGCTTTCCTAGTAGAACGTCCGTCAATATTGGCAAAAGCTTCTAATACACCTTCCCTCAGATCTTCTATTGTTGCATACGATCTTCGATAGACTTTATTTTTTATCGCTCCCCATAAATAAAAGTCTAGAACAGACAGATCTGGAGATCGAGGTGGCCACGTAACTGGTGCATTCCTTCCAATCCATGAGTTGGGAAAAGTTTCATCTAAATAATTTCGCACTGTTAATTGATTATGCGGCGGTGCACCATCATGTTGGAACCATTCTAGCATTCCTCGAATCTGTAAATTTAATTCGTCCAACATATTTTCAAAATCATTCCGTAAGAAATCAAGATAGCGGTCACCGGTTAAGGTATCATTATAAATGTATGGACCGAGAATTGTTGATCCAATGATACCGCACCAAACATTAAATCCAAATTTAATTTGTGGTCTTCTTTGCTCAACATGATGTGGATTTTATTTTAACCAGAGATGCTCATTGTGTCTATTGAACATGCCACAATTTGTAAATCGGGTTTAATCTGTCCAAAGAAGTTTAAATTTGAACTGTGCGTCGCCTATACATTTATCTCTAAACCACGTACAATACTCAATACGCCGACCATTATCACCTCGATGCATTGTTTGCGAAATCGATAATTTGTAAGGATGGAACTTATGCTTTTCCAATATTCGCATAACAGTGCGTTGTGATGTGCCTGCTTCCGTTTCAATCTGTCGGGTTGAAGTTGATGGATTTTCCATTACATACGCTAGAACATTTATCTCAGCAGCTTCATTAGTTGAGTTGGTTCTGTTCCTAGGTTTACAGAAGGAACCATATTCTCCAAAATTGTCATACAATCTTTTAAATGTAGGCAGTGAAGGCTGGCGACGATCAAAATAGCGGTCAAAATATTGTTGTGCAGCATGGATGACATTTTTTTGACACTGAATGTAACACTCGATCATATCGCGCTTTTCTTGATTTGAAAAATTCATTTCAATGACAAACCTATTACTTATTAAGTGAAAATTGGTGGTAATAAACGTCAAAGTGATATAATTTGCATTTGTCAATAACTTTTGTTTCCATGGCCAACCATATTAACAATTTCGAAAGAGAAAAACTGCCGTATCTCCGTCGTTTTTTTAAATAACAATATCTAATGTTATATCGTTGGAAAGGTAAAAAAAGGCAATTTTTTTTCATTCATGGCCTACTATGGTTTCCATTTAAAAAACTGATGTTTATGTCATAACTGGAAAATAAGAGCTCATATAGAAAATTTAGTTCAACTGTTTAATTAAGAACATAATTCTGTACAACTTTTGTTTTTACAACTTTGCTCTAAAATCAAGAATAACCGAGCTATATGCATTTAACGAATTTATAAAAAATCAGTTTTTTCGAAATATCTAGCCATCCATGAACTTTAAGAAAAAAGCAAAAGCTGCATTAAACTGGGCTCCTAAAACTACAAATCTTTCCTCATTTAACCGTCTCTCTAGCTCTGCTGGTTTCCGAGATCCCTATGCTAAACATCGAAAAAAACTCACCCTGTATAAAGGAACATACTATTACCTACATCCTGATGATCCCTCTCGTAGAAATAAATCCCTACAATTATTATCAACTTTTCCCTTTACCAATTTCAATTAATGATACCACATTTTATTCAATAATTCCCGAAAATCAATACCTAGCACTCAATGATCAAAAATTTGTATCAATGCAAACGTCATGCAAGGAGATCATACCTGCCGACTACCTGTGCCATGCCGCAAGTGTCAACGTCATATCCGAAGATGCACCTTGTGAAGTTCAACTTCTTCTCTTCACAACGACATATGGAAGCTGCAAGCACCATCTGGAAAATCTGCATACCATCAGAACCAAAAAGATTGCTATGGACCAATGGATCATCATCGCACCGGAATCCATAAGGGTAAAGAAAACCTGCTACGACAGTCAAGAGTTGGAAATCCTGAAAGGAACCTACTTGGTGAAGATCAGCCCAGGATGTTCCCTTGAAGCTGGACGCGTCATGCTGAACACACATCAAAGCGAGCGAAGAATGAATAAAAGCCCGAAAATTTCCCAGTTAAATTTCACGATGTCACCAACCGAAACAATGGTTCATCGCCAGGAATTAAAAGCACTAAAGGAAGGTCACCTAGAAAATATCACCAATATCATCGATCAGTTGGAAGAATTGTCAAAAGACTTAGACAAAATCAAGAGCCCGGAGCTTCATCATCGCCCTATCACGGTATGGACTATTTTATTATACATACTAATAGTCTGTGTATTTATAGCGGTCATTTGGAAAACTCGACCATGGACATCAGCCCTCTACAAGTCCACACACAGACAGAATCAAGACCCCCGGATAGAACAAGTTCGAGAAAACATCCCCAATCGTCAAGACTTCATGGAGGATGTTTCCGTCTTCGGCGGGAGGCGTTAAGATACCCTTCTTGCTGAATCAACAATAATTAAATATATAAAAACACTCCCGAAGGACGGAGAGTCAGTCGTAATTCCGCCGCTCCAATCGCAACATAATTTCGTTCTCACCCTGTCAATTATAATTAGTGATTGTACTTAAAATCGTCATCCTAATTTTATATTGATAAACCCAAGTGTTTCACGAGTGTTAAAAGCCAATCAAATCAATTTATTATATTCTTTGTTTGTAATTAAGCTAAGTTAAGTGTTAATTTCAATTTTATTAGTTATTTTCATTTTTAATTAAATAAAACTTTTTAAAAAATTGTTAAAACCGCTCCCGGATTTTAACTTTCGCTTATATTCCGACTTTTCACGAACAATGGATGACAACTTAAAACACTCTTCTTAACCATCATCCAATAGTTCCACAAACCGCGTTCAAAATATATAACAATGACGTCACGTGTTTGTCGATAAAGTATTTAGTTCCATAACCACTATAACCTGATTCGTCGTTAAAATTCGCTTTTAGTCTCAAATCAATGTAATCAACTCAATAACTTTAAGTTACACCTTTCTAGAACAATTTAAACATTTAATTACCATTCACAGCAGTCTTACCGCCAATTTACCAATTCGCACTTTCCGCGCATGTACACAACGCCGACGCACGTCCGCACGAGTAAGGTTACTAGAAGCCCCGCCCACTGCGGGTCTCTCCTGCTAACCAGTGGCGGGAGATTTAAAAATTGTCGGCTAATTACAAACTTGATTTTTAAACTACATTATTCTTTAAAATTATTTTATTACGCTCCTAAATGCAATTAAATTTAAAGGGAAATATAAAAGTAAATTTTGAGCAGGATGTAAATCTCGATAGTGGTTAAGTGCAAAAATGTTAAAAACGTGGTTTAAAGATCACACTTTCATATCAATGTCTGAAATTTCTTATTCTTATACCATTTTGTACGCCTACAAATATTAATAAATAATTATATTAAAAATTATGATGAGGATCTTAAATGGACCTTAAACCAACGTCCAACATATATTTAAACATGGACATACAAGGAATGTCGATAAATGGATGTCCACTGGATGTTATATAAAGGTCCATGGACGTTTGGACCTCTCTTGGACTTAAAGTGAACGTCCAATGGACAACCTGTGTTGTCTGGGTTAGACCGAGAAGCCATGATAAACTAAAAATAGTAAAGGAGAATGTGGTTTAAGGAATAATTGAAATTTATCTCCGCCCACAATAATTTTCTATCCGTAGATACGTATTTCGGCAGCTAAGCTGCCATCTTCAGTACAATTTAATTTTTATATAAAACTACATGAAATCTAACAGCTACCTACTTACCTGATCATACTATCTATACTAGTAATACTATCTAAAAATAGGTCAAAAGTCAGCCGCAAGAGGTCGCGACTTAAATTTTATATAAAGGGGTGTTAGAGACAGTATGATATGACAGTATGACATATGTGATAAGGAGAGGATTCTCCGAGATAAATATCGTAAAGTGCTCTTAACTTGTGGTGTGTGGGTGTGATCTGCTCTAATCTGTAGGTTGCTTTTTGGCGATTTGTGCATATATATATATATATATATAGGTGCATACATATACATATATAGGTATATAATTTCTTTTCAGGGATAAATTCAAGCGGTATCAAATAACAGGGAATTAAATGCTTACAGAAGTTCTTTATCCGGGAGAATAAGAACCGTTTTCGGATATGTTATGATGGAGTAGGCAAGAAAACAAAAAAGGAGACAGTTGAGTTTTGTTACATTAGACAAGATTTACATTTTTAATTGTAATGAAAATATTAAAATAAATTTCGACCACGATAAGTAAGATAATCTTATTAGTCCATACGGGATATTAATGACAGCCAAATCGTAACATTTTGGCGACGAGGATATGGCAAAAAGTGAATCGACCGAATTGATTAAGCTTTTCATGAATGAAATGCCTGCTCAGCGTGAACAGGATCGCGAAGACCAATTGCGAAGGGAAGAAAAAAGGGAACTCGAACAACGCAAATGGATTGAGGCTCTCCTTGGCAAACACCAAGCCACAAATCAAGAAAGTGGTGATGCAGCAAAGACAGCAGTCACTTCTGTCAACGTTCGTTCTTTTCGACAGTTCACACCAGTTTCGGATCAATGGGACTTGTATTACAAGCAACTCCAGCATCATTTTGACGCTTATAAAGTGACAGACGAAAATGACAAGCGGTCATATTTCTTATCTTGGGTCGGCACATTCATCTACAAGCTGTTACAGAAACTTTGTGGATCGGATGACTTAAAATCCCAAACTTTTATGGACCTAACGACAAAACTAACGGGCCATTTTAAGCAACATACACACGTTGTGGTTGCACGTCACAAATTTTGGGCTTCTCGAAAGAAATCTGATCAAACCTATGCAGAATGGATCACTGAAATGCGTGGGCTGGTGACGGACTGCGAATTTGTATGTCCAAAGGAAGGGTGTAGACAAACCTTGGTTGACGAAAACATTCGAGATATGGTACTACGCCATACACCTCAGGACTACGTCCGAAAATCGGCGTTATCAGAAAAGAATCCTACTCTGGAAATGCTAGAAAAAACTGCAGCACTTTTTGAATCGACGAACGCAGCAAATCAAACGCTAATGGGAAAGGACTTGGACTTCTTGCAGGCTAATCAAATGAGCGCCAGTTATCGAAAAGGAAACAAACCACGATCAAACTCATTAACTCGTGCAGACAAACAAAATCGTGCATTATCGGCAAAATCGATTCAATTTGAACGTTATAAATCATGTCCAGAGTGCTTTATCAAGCACAAGCGAATTGAGTGCAATCATTTGAAGAGCACTTGTTACACATGTGGCAAAGTCGGACATATATCGATTGTATGTATGTCAACAAGGCAAAACAGCGGGACCCAAATGCAGAAAAAGAACAGTCATTGGGACAACCGAAAACGACGGAATTCTGTGGTGAACCAAACCAAAAAGAAGCAAAACTCTTCAGAAACGGTGCAAGTGATGAATATAGAAAACGAACACAATAGATTTTTAGTGAATATTACGGTCAATGGGAAACAAATGAAGTTCCTGTTGGACACTGGTGCTTCAAGCGGCGTTGTAGGACTACAAGGATACCAAGCAATCGGATCACCAAAACTAAACAAGCCAAGTGCACAACTTCAGAGCTACGGAAAGATGGACGTTCCTCTGAAAGGATGGACCATCGTACAGGTCAAATTGAATAACATGGTTCGAAATTTGCGATTATTGGTCGCAGACTCACCAAATGGAGCAAACCTTTTCGGTGTAACATGGTTTAACGCTTTTGGACTAAAAATTTCTCACGAAAACGAAGCACCAATGGAAATTGTAAATATAATTGAACCTGTTTTGACCCCAGAGACAAGGGAAAGACAAGGACGAGTAGAAGAAATTTGCAACCGATATCAAAACGTTTTTGCAGAAGGATTGGGTACGTGTAAGACTTTCAAAGCACACTTGTACCTAAAAGATGGAGCAGTTCCTCGAACGCACAAGCCGCGCCCTGTTCCATTCGCACAAAAAGAGGCGGTCAAGCTTGAAATTGATCGTTTAGTGGCAAATGGCATCGTAAAACCAGTACAAATAAGCAAGTGGGCAGCACCAATCGTGGTGGTTGTCAAGCCAAACGGCTCAGTGCGAATATGCGGTGACTTCAAAGTGACGATAAACCCTCAGTTGGACATTGAACAATATCCATTACCTAGACCGGAAAAGCTTTTTCAAAAACTGCAGAACGGAAAAAAATTTTCGAAGATTGACTTATCAGATACATACCTGCAAATTGAATTGGACGAAGCATCAAAGCAGTTGGCTGTCATCACTACTCAGTATGGACTATTCCAGTATCAGCGACTGGCATTTGGAATTGCTAGCGCTCCGGCAATTTTTCAACGATTTATAGAACAAATTATTACCGGTCTCAATGGTTGCGCAAATTACCTTGATGACATCATTGTCACAGGTGAAAATGATGAACAGCACTTGCGGACATTGGAGGAATTGTTCCACCGATTGGAACAAAACGGATTACGGTGCAATCGCCAAAAATGCGAATTTTTCAAGAATCAAGTTGAATACCTGGGGAATGTAATTTCTAAAGATGGACTTCGACCATCAGATTCAGGAATCAAGGCAGTTCGTGAATTGCCCAAACCCCAGAACTTACTACAGCTACAATCTTTTATGGGAAAAGTCAATTACTATAACAAGTACATTCCCAACTTTTCACAACTTGCAGCCCCTCTAAATGCTCTACGAAAAAAGGAAACGTCTTTCAATTGGGGTCAAGTTCAGCAAAATGCATTTGTGGCATTAAAAAACAGCATCGTCGAAGCGACGCAGCTAGTGCATTTCAATCCAGAAGTACCGATCGTATTGGCGACGGATGCCTCAAGTTATGGTATTGGTGCAGTGTTGTCGCACCGTTTTCCAGATGGATCAGAGAAACCAATAGCATTTGCATCGAAAACGATGAATTCACACGAACAAAAGTACTCGCAAATAGAAAAAGAAGCGCTATCGATCATCTTTGGTGTTAAAAAATTTCACCAATATTTATATGGACTCTCACGACCATTCGAATTACAAACAGATCATAAGCCGTTGGTCACAATATTTGCACCTGATCGAAAGCTACCAGTATTATCTGTTCAACGCATACAGAGATGGGCAATTTTGTTGATGTCATATAATTTTATTATAAAGTACCGAGCAACAGACAAACACGCAAATGCAGATGCACTCTCTCGACTTCCTATCGGTCCAGACAAACTTTTCGATAATTCTGAAGCCTCATGTTTACAAGTTACTGAAGAAAATGAAGAGGCACTTCTCGATTTTCCAATCGATGCAACACTAATAGCTAAGGAAACGGCCAAAGATGTCATCTTAAAAGACGTAAAACGATTCGTAGAAAATGGTTGGCCAGAGAAATTTTCGATTAAAAATGAAGCCATAAAACCGTACTTCGAGCGGCGAATGGATTTGACAGTGCACAACGGTGTTTTGGTATGGCAGACCAACACAACAAGAGTTGTTGTGCCACAGTCGATTAAAAAGAACGTACTCAGGTTACTTCACCATGGGCACTTTGGCATCGAAAGAATGAAGCAGTTAGCAAGGCGTTACTGCTGGTGGCCTCGAGTAAATAAGGACATTGAGGAAATCACGAAAACTTGCGACTCGTGTTGCGCTAATCAAACGAGTCCAGCATGCGAATATCAGTCATGGCCGAAAGCAGAACGACCATGGGAACGGATACATATCGACTTTGCAGGACCATTCATGGATAAGCAGTGGTTAATTGCAGTGGATGCCTACTCAAAATTTCCCTACGTTTGTGCGATGAACACAACAACAACAGAAGCAACGATAACTGCACTCAGCAAAATGTTTATCATTGAAGGACTTCCAGAAGTAATCGTATCGGATAACGGTACTTAATTTACATCGCAAAACTTTAAGGAGTTTTGTATTGCACGTGGAATCGAGCATTTAACAAGTGCTCCCTTCCACCCTGCCTCGAACGGCGAAGCTGAGCGGCTGGTACGCACATTTAAAAAGGCGATGTTAAAAATTTGTTGGGAGGGAGAAAAGAGCAAAATTCATGCACTAGATGAATTTTTGTTCACTTATCGCACAACCCCTGACCCAAACTCAGGAAAATCACCAGCCGAACTACTTCATGGGAAGCAACCTCGAACACAACTAGCAGTAATGCTACCGACTCGTCATACGTCGTTAAAAAACATTCACCATACTTCAAAATTCGAAATTGGTGACTCAGTTCTCACAAAAACATTCAGGTCTCATGGATCACCTTGGATCAATGGTAAAGTTGTACGCAAGCTGGGTCGCATTATGTACGAAGTGGATGTCGGCAAAAAATCGAATTTGGCGACGGCGCGGCATCAGAATCAAATGCGTAAATGCGGAATTTTGCGCAAACCGGAAATCAGAACAGTGGATGACTTTTTGATAATCAAGAGACCTGTAGTGAATGAAAGTCCACCATCAGTGGTTGCACATAATACGCCAATAAACGAGAATGGGTATCAAGACCAAGTAATAAACGAGGAACACATAACTGGCAGTCCACAAAGCCAACCTACACCTCCAAGTGATGAATTACGGCAGAGACGTTCAACAAGAATTAGACGCCCTCCAGTACGCTTCTCACCGGGCAGTTGAAAACTGAAGGGGGAGGAAATGTTATGATGGAGTAGGCAAGAAAACAAAAAAGGAGACAGTTGAGTTTTGTTACATTAGACAAGATTTACATTTTGAATTGTAATGAAAATATTAAAATAAATTTTGACCACGATAAGTAAGATAATCTTATTAGTCCATACGGGATATTAATGACAGCCAAATCGTAACAGGATATTAGACCAATACTTATTTCCGTTTTATTTGATTTGCATTTTTGGTAGGTTTTGACTGTTAATATTATTGTGGGCGGAGATAATTTTCAATTATTTCTTAAACCACAGTCTCCTTTACTATTTTTTTTTTAGTGTTAATTTTGTTATTTTTAGATAGTATTAGTAGTATAGATAGTATGATCAGGTAGGTAGGTAGGTAGCTGTTAGATTTCATGTAGTTTTATATAAAAATTAAATTGTACTGAAGATGGCAGCTTAGCTATGTAATTGATAAATATGAAATAGTTCAGTTGTTATAAATAACGATACATGTTTTTATATAAAACTCAGTTATATCATTTTTCAATATAGTGTTAGTTATTATCTTACGTGTTGCATTCACTGTGTTTGGAGATCCTACACCTTTGAACAGATACTAAAAAAATCGAAACATTTATGTCTGAAAAAAATGCGCAGTATGCACGTAACGAAATAGATAGACTTAGTTTTTTAAAAGGTGTTTCATATAAATATAATCCGTAAGATGTATAAATTTTTATAAAATATGTACATAATTTGTATTTTTTCTTTGTTTGGATAATTTTTTTTTCTTTTTTAAGTGATCTTTTTTTTTCCTTTTTTTAAGTCATAAGTCATAATTTGTTTGTTTCTTTTGTTGTAAATATACATATTAAAGGATGAAGTATTTTATTATTTCCCTTACTTAATTACCTACTTACATAGGTATGCTTTCGAATTAACCGATTGTACCGCAACTAAGGTAAAGAATTAAGGAGAGCTAATCCACCCGAGATATGCTCTCGTACCTAAATTTGATAATAATTAAAAACATTAAAATAATAATAATAATTCTATTTATTAAATATGATCTAAACAACATAGCGCTTAAAACTATTCAGCTTCCAACTTAATGTATGCTATTCTTATTATGCCAGTTGACAATAAATTTTCCACATTGAATTTTTGCCGTCTGTCTGAAATATACTTTTATATGTTGAAAATGTTCTTTCGACATCCGCCGACGTGATGGGTGCATACTTAAATGCTACAACATAGTGAGGATCTAAATCCAAATCAAAATCATTATCCTCACTGGATTATAATGATAAAATATTTGATATTCGAGTTAATTGTTTAAAACCAATGTTATTGGTTGTTACGCTAGTAAATTTCGTAAGTATTGTTTTTCCAATTTTGCCTGGGGCTATTTTTAACAAATTTTGGAAATCTGCTACAATTGCAATAATTGATTTTATTAAACTCACTTGCTCTGTCTCTAATTTTGTAATAAAGCTACTTAAGTTACTATAATGAGCTTTAATATTGATTAACTGAGCTATGAGCTCACGTTTTTCGTAGATATTTTTACATTTTGCAATTGGTTCAACTGAATCAGTGAAATCTAACACAATGTTTTTTATACTAGAAAAGTTATTCGCGTGGAATATGGCTACGTCTAGCTCCCCATCGGGTAATAACGGGTTCGGGAGGTAAAGGAACGTTCGGTCATTTTTCTTTATGCACTTGCACTCGAATTTAGATAATCCGACACATCTTCAAACCCCATTCTTAAGAATCGCCAAAGGAGGCTGTAATAAACTAATAAACTAATATAGTAACGGCCGCCCGGCGAGTACGAAAGTAAACATTTCAGTGAACTGCAAAAATAAGAGCGGCGTTATTTTTATATTCTTGCTTACCAAATTGTGATAAAAATTAATTATTGATATTTTTGAAAATATGTCAATTTTATGTTCGAAATATAGAAAATATGCATTTTAGGCACGAAAACCGAAAATATGCACTAAACCATCAGTTTATGCAAAATATGTAATTTTTTTTATATCGCCATTCTAATTACACAGCTATGCAACTAAAAAATGTCTGCAATCATGATAACGGTTTCTGCTAGTTATTTGTTCACAGATACCAGGAAAAATAATATAAAAAGTCAGATATCAGGTTTTTTTGTAGTACATAATTAAAGATCTTATCTCTATAGGGTTATTCACGCAAGGGATTCATTAAAATTTTCAAGGAAGAAATGTAGATAGAAATTTGAAATTTACAGAGCAGAGATATTTCAAAAGGATCTTTTCAAATAAAACAAAACTGACTTCAAGACACTTCCGCTTATACCCGAAGTCGCTATCATCTTGCTTATTTTAAATAGCATGCTACAGATTTCGATACGTTTTTGAATTGTGGGATTAATGAAGCAATTTGTGAAGGCTTTACTATAAGAAGATTTTTTCAAGTATTTCAGGTCAAAATTTTCAAAGTTATCTGACGCTTAAGTAAAAGAAGGCATATTTACTGGGCCAGATATACGAAAATTGATAAAAGATATAAACTTTGTGTCAACGATAACTGATGCAGAAAAACAAGCATGGAAAGTTTTTACAAATGTGGTTGAATCAATAAAAGTGACAATTATGTAGAAATTGTTGAAAATATGCTAAGTAAATTTGAAAAACTTCTGACACCAATTTGTTGCGACTTCGGGTTCACAAATTTAAACGTTATTTATTTTCAATAATGTAATAATATTATAATAAAAATACGATTATTATAATGTAATAAGAGTCTGTAATCAATTGTAAACTTGATATTATCTATCTCTTTTATGGCGTTGTCTTAAAGAAATTAAAATACGGTACATTCAATAACTTTTTAATATTGATTTCAGAGTAAAAATGTAAAAAGATTATTATAGCAAAAAAACTGTAAGGATTAGATGCAGAATAGTATATTATTTTACGAGTTTCACAAGAATGCCTCTTGTGAAACGTGTAAAATATAGTATTTTTTCTACTTTGCGTCACTTATTGAACAAAAATATGAAAAATACTGTCAAAAATTTGATCTCGTTAGTATATGGGGAATTTTAGTTGTAATGCGTAACACTGAAAACCTTTCGTTTTAATCACATTAACAAGTTATTAATTTTTCTTATCCAGCTTCATTGTGAGTATTCTGTTAAGTAACAAATAAATAATGAGTTATTTTGTAAAATCTATTAAATATTTTCAATTAAAAATTGACTAAAATTTCCCCAAAAACAGTTTCACAATGAGCTTCATTGTGAAACTGTTTTTGGTGTCACAATGAGTTCATTGTGAACGCAATGTAGAAAAAACCTATAACAGAATTGAAGAGGAACATGAACACTATCTATTCGTGAAAAGAGAAAGGGGGGGTTGCATTTAAAAAAATTGAATAACGGCAGTTTGAAATTCTGACAATTACGCAGACTTGAACATTTGAAAAAACAAATAAAACTTAAAGAATTTATATCTATATTCCCTTTACTTTAATTTATAACGGTACCTATTTTTATTGCTGTACGACAAACAATACTTTTACAGTTAGTATTTGAAGAGAAGTTGAAAATCAGACAGTTTTCAATAAAATATTAATTTACTCTTAATTGGTTAAATAAATATAAATATTTTATATGCTACTGTTTAGAGGATCAAGTGCTATGTCTTCCTATAAGAAGATACACAAGGTTCCATTTAAAAAAATCCTGCTGCATGCTGCAATTACTTTACGTAACACTCTGTATATATCAAAATAATTTTAGGCTATAATGCTCAATAGGTAGAATGTGCTTGTGAAAGCAAAAAATTCTATCTCGTTCTATAAATGAGCTATGGAAGAAAGGGCGCTTAAAAACTCACCCTGTTATAGAACATCCTATTTTACAACAAATGCCGTTATTTTCAAGTTTTGATTTGGTACATGTTTTAAAAAATGCACGAAATCTTTTTCTGGATCATAACATGAATTCGTCTCAAGGAATAATCTCTTCTTCATATTTAAAATTGTTATATCATCTGCAACAACAAGGACTACCTATTAAGCCTGTAAAACATTTAACTAAAAAACATTTATATCCTACAAATTTCGATAAGATGAATGTGCTAAGAGCAATTCAAGTGTTTTCTCCAGCAGTAACGGCAGTATTGAAGTTTCTGAAAGAGGCATGTAGGAAAAAGTTGGCTTAGAAAAGCTAGAAAATCAAATATAGTTGTAATCCATATGTCATTAATTATCGTTAATACTCCTATTAAATAAGTTAACAAGAATGCAAAACATGGTGTCAAGCTAGTAATCATGAAAACAAACAAAAATGTTCAAGATGTGCAATCACACTTAGACATCGCACCAGAGGTGCCCTGCAATTAAAGAAAAATGCAACCGTTGCAAGATTAAAGGACATTATGCATGAATGTGTAAAACAAAATCAGTAAAAGCCTGTCTCGAAACACCGACAGTAGTAGTGAGATAAGTGGCTCAAATTCCACTACGAGCGATACAGAAGTAGGCGAAATTAAAAATATAAGTGTAGTGTCAAAATCGTGGACAATAAAACTTAATGTAGCGGGTAAAAGTGTTCGTTTCAAAATAGACTCGGGCGCACACGAAACAGTCATAACGACAAACACTTATAAACAAATTCGTGAAAACTGTAAGCTAAAATCCACACATATAAGATTAGTCGGGCCAGGAGAAGGAAAACAAACTGAATTAAAGGTGAAGGGTGTTGTCAAAATACCAGTTGAGTAAGAGTTGCTTGGCAAGGAACTGAAGAAGTAATTAAGTTATATGTGGTAAGTTATATGTGGTAAAAACCACAGAAAACCCACTGGGTCGACCTGCACTGGAAACGCTAAAAATTCTACAATGGCCAGAAACTAGTCAAGAAATTTCACAGATAAGCGAGGATAACTCCAAATATTTATTTACTAAGGAGGAAATTCGAAATATGTTCTCAAGTTCATTTGAAGGATTACTTGAAAATTTACCAATTCAAAACAAAATTCTATAACCTAAACTACCAGACCATGATAGGATAAAAGAAAATACATAAGAAGCAAGAGAAAGAACAGCAGAAGAAAAATTACGATAAAAGACACCGGACAAGAGAATTGGAAGAATTAGAAGAGAGAACAAGAGTGTGGATAACAACAGAAAATAAAGAAGGAATAATTACAAAAAGGAGAGGAGAACCCGGGTCTTATTATGTAGAAACCGACAATGGAACACTCCGAAGAAATAGAAGACATTTACAAAAACTTCTAACCGAAGTACCACCTACCTCACAGAAGGTCCAGAAAAAGAAAAATGAAAATGACGAAAGAATTCCAGAATCATGTTTGGAAGGAAGACCTAAAAGAAATATAAAAACTCCAGCTTATTTAAGTGAATATAAATGTAGTAGAAATTAAAAATGTTATTAATGTACCCATATACCTGTAATGTAAAGAAAGGAGGATGTAGGATAAAGTTGGCTTAGAAAAGCTAGACAAGTCAAATATAGTTGTAATCCATATGTCATTAATTATCGTTAATACTCCTATTAAATAAGTTAACAAGAATACAAAACAAGGCAGGTGATGAAAGATTTTCCAATATTGATGCAACTGTAAGTTATATGGAAAATATGTACCACTTCTTTAAGGTCCACAATGTTTCACGAAGAGATCAGTGCGTTTGATCTTTAGACAGTAGTGAGGCACCATACGTCCCACATTTCTGATGAACGCCTGCAATGGCTAAATGTTGCATTTCAAGATTATATTGTTGACATTCAGAGATGTTCTGCAAATACCAATTTACGAGGGCTTTCTAAAGAAACTGCACATGCATTAAGGTTTACAGCTAAAAGCACTTATCTATGTGTGAGATTTGTTCTGAATCAGGTGGATTTTATTATGTGCTGACCAGATCTTTCAGTTCAGACTCCATCGAAGCCATGTTTTCACATGTTAGACTTAAAGGTGGCTTTAATGATGCAACAGATGCCAGAGCAGCAGAATATGCTTTGCGTCAAATTCTACGGTGGGGAATAATTAAGGCATCACCTTCATCCAATACTATAGAAAATATCAGCTGTATTATCTCTACAGTTGTGCAGTCATCTTCTGTTGAAATTAACAATACAGATGTACTACTGCCCGTCGAGTTAAGACCTAAAATTCAAAATGTAAACACAAATACCACTCCTGGTAATGACATTTACTCCGCATCTGTGGCATTTGTAGCAGGTTACATATGCAAGAAATTAAATAATAAATTACAATGTGATGACTGGATTAAACCTTTACTGGCATCTACCCTTCCTGAACCTTTGATGCAGTTAATCGCCTTTCAAGATCGTGGTGGTTTAGTGTATCCTAATGCAATTTTTGTAACTGTTGTTCAGCGAATTGCAGATATTATACAGGAGGCATTACTTTTAATGAATATGGATAATACTTGTCATCAATTTCTTAACTTAATTTGCCCACATTTGCTAGAAAATCCAATATTCTCTTGTCTAAAACATAAAAAAACAAGTTTGTGAGTTGGTAATAAAATCAACAGTAAAACCATTCCTGGACAGAAGCGGCGTAAGGCGTAGGCGACGTGGGCCATCGCCTACAGCCTCGCGCTCCGAGGGGCCTCGCGCCTCGAAGTTTCATGCAGCTTTCTTTAACTCATGAAAAATATTTAGGTAGGACCAT
Source organism: Dorcus parallelipipedus (assembly GCA_958336345.1). NCBI lineage: Eukaryota > Metazoa > Arthropoda > Insecta > Coleoptera > Lucanidae > Dorcus > Dorcus parallelipipedus. The sequence continues at coordinate 34,796,493 of OY284478.1, forward strand.
TAAATGCCGTGACCGCGAGTAAAGATTTTACTCATCATAAAACGATAAATCCCATCGGCTACCAAGCATCTGCCTATACTAACCTACCACATTCGTTTATAAAAATCTAGTCTAGCAACCAGTGTTGCCAAATTAGGGATGATTACTCGAACTACGGGAAAATTTATCTTATGCGGGTAAGGTAGTGGGTATTTTCTCTCATGGGGAAGTTTTGGGTAACTAGCATTTTTTTTTCATATATTTAAACCTATATTATTATTAAATTTTTAATTTTTAATTAAAGCCATTTAATAGTTATAACATACCAGTAAAAGTTAAGTTATTGCATGTAAGAATAGAAATTTAATAAAAAAACTTTATTGTTATTAATTTGTTTTTTTGTAAATTTGAATTTGGCGCCTTATCTTATTCATTCGGATAAGTTCGGGTATTTAACCGAACTCCAATGGGTATTGGAAAAGAAATCATTGGTAACACTGTCAACATTTGCTGGCATTGCGGTGACTGTCGCGGGGAATCCCTGCCCGCCGAGGATTTCCCATTCCGTTTGTTTCTTGCCTTCGTCCACGCTTCTCAACGGGTAGAGAGCCAATTTTGATGTGAGAATGAGTGTGGTTCATTGTTTGAAAACGATAAATATTAAATAAATAGGTAGTCAAATAGTGATTGTTGATCTGTCAGGTATATTGAACTAAAATAAGTAAAAAATTGATTTATGTTTAGGAAGAACTTTTAGAAGTTATGTTTGTCGAGAAAAACAACGGTGTACCTACTTATATATTAAGAATAAGGTAAGAGATAATTACACACGTATACCACGTGTGTACCGAGTGTGGTTTTCTTTTGTGGCGTTTAAACCATTTAGAAAAAATATAGAATATAGAAAAAAATTTCAAACGCTATCATCCTCTAATAAAAAAAAACTCTATACGTTAAATTTATTTGCACTTACATAGGGTGTTCATTTTACAAGTGTCAGCAAGTGTCTTTAACATTTCAAATGGAATGCCATATAATTATTACGTTTTTTGATAGATATATCAATTTGGAAAATATTTTTTTAATTTATTATTATTCTTCTAACGAAGAAACATCTTAAATGCAGGCCCTTATTAAATTGCTTCTAACATGCTTAATTGAAGAGTCTTCATTATAAGTTATTAACATGTAATTACACATGCTTTAAGCTAAGTAACACTATATTAAACAAACCTGAATACTACGAAGTTTGTTGGTGGGTGGCAGTTCTTTCTGCTGAATTTAGAAGTGAAATATTTTAAGTTTTTCTTATGGAACACCTCATAAGTAAAATCATCAACCGATGTAGAATTAAATTTGCTATCTTTTTTCCAAACAAAGTCCTATACCTAAAACCTACGGTTTGTGAGATAATTCTGGTTTTCTTTTTGCTTCGTGATTTATGTCATTTTTAGGGTGCTACGAATGTCAACAGAATTGCTTTTTAGTTTTTAAAATTTACATTCAACGATTTCCTGATAGAAGACAGCCAAATGCAAAGACTTTTCGTAAATTAAAGGAAAGATTTGAAAGAACAGGCAGTGTTGCAAATTTCTAATAATATTAACTTACATGGCACAACTAAAAATCAAATTTATAAGTACCTGTTTTTTTCTATCCGGGAAACAAATAAAAACAAACTGACCAAACGAAACTTTACGACATTACTTTAACCTAAAAACGAGAAGTTTTGACACATCTCCTATACAAGTTATCAATAGGTGGCAATAAGGTTATCAACAAAACTCAGGGTCTCAAAAGAACAAAAGTTTATACGGAAAATCGTAGAACGGGACGACCATAATAGCGTTAGCTATCAGATGTAGCTGGCCATGGTATGGCCAGCTCCATTAACATTCACTGACGTTTCAATTTGCCTAAAATTCGGTTCCGAGAAAGCATGCCATGGAGTACTCCCCTCAGCGCTCCCTATTACTATAAAATACTATAAAACTACTGATATACAGAAAAGCACTTAAGTTTGCAGTTACGTCATAGACGTAAACCTATATTACGTTTATAGTAGTTTACAAACGACCAAATAATTCGAAATTTGTGGCGCGAATTGAAAATAACTTACCAATAATTCTTAATATTTAAAATAAGACGAAATCACTGACTAAAAACACATTATTAATAGATTTGTATTTTGCACGTCTTTTTGCGTTGTAATGAAAACATATCTTAACTGAATTACTTGATATTTTCATTAATACAAATATTTGTCCAAATAAAACTGTTAGAATTTGCGATATATTAAAAACTAAGCAATTTTTTAAGTCTCCTGTAAACTTTGAGCAATTTCACTTAGGAGATATTGCCAGGTCACCAGCGATATAATATGGAATCTGGAATGTTCCGATACAATATGTTTAAGAAAAGGTTTACATGTACAAAGAAAGTAAACATTGTATATTTAATCACTCTCACTGTCTTCGCTACTAGTGCTGGAATCATTATTTATTGATATGATTAACGCAGGAATGTCTTCAGTGTCAAATACTACTTCTCTGTCCCACCATTTTTTAATGACATTATCAGTATGAGTAATAGTATTCGCCCATATTTCTGGAGTCACATGGTTCAACGCCTCCTTCCACATATCCACAGCATTTACCTGACCATACCCATCTCGTCCAACATGTCTGTTGTAATAAGTTTTACAAATACCCCAAATGTTTTCTATGGGGTTAAATATATAGTGATATGGTGGTAATCTTAGAACACGATAATAATAATAATAATGCCTTTATTAGCAGTAATAAATACAAAGAAATAAAAACAAAGAAGAAATAAATGTGTACACTGACACCGACAGAAATTGTACTGCTAAATGGGTGCAGGTTCAGATTTGGCTATGAAGCACGATCTGATCTTCCACCTTGACCCTGACTTAAACTTAAATTACATTAATGGAAGATATTGCTATGCGTAGAATGAAGAAGAGAAATGAAGAGGAAGAGAAGAAAGAAGATAATAGGATAGTCTGCAGAAGAGTCAAATTAGTTGGAGGCAAACTGTGATGATTGCTCACCGAATAACATTTTTTTGTACTGGCTTCTAAAAATAGAAGCATTTTTAGCTGCGATGGGAGGTTATTCCAAAACGTAGCGATGTTGTATATAAAAGATCTTGTGAACAAAGCAGTGTTATGATGTGGCAATGAGATGAGATCTTTACGACGGACATTTATATTGTGTACATCCGTTCTGTATCTAATTTTATTATGAAGATATGGCGGTGTTCGTGTGGCTAAAATTTTGTAATACAGAAAACGAGAATGGAGGCGCCGTCGATTTACCATATTTAACCATCCAACATCAACAAGCTTATGAGAGATTTTGTCATATTTATGAATTCCAAATATGAGTCTTAGGCAAGAATTCTGTACACGTTGAATCCTAGCCATATCCTGCGCGAGTAAACATGGGCCGTAGACCGAATCGCAGTAGTTAAAGTGTGAGAGTACAAGTGTATCTGTTAGTATAATCTTTAATTTTTGATTAAGTATATGTTTATTACAGTAAATTACTTTTAAAGAATAGTACGATTTTTGAATCATTTTATTAACTTGTTCAGTGAACCGAAGATTGGTGTCAAATATTAGACCTAAATTTTTAGCTTTTTCTACAGTGTTGATAGGATTTCCTGCAATACTAATGGTTAATTGACTACTTATTAATTCTTTTTGTTTCTTATTGCCAAATATCAATGCGCACGATTTACCAGGGTTCATCAGTAAGCCATGATCTTCAGAAATTTTAGCAAACGCGTTTAAATCATCGTTTATAACCCGAACAGCATTGATAGTATCAGATGGACTAAATGAGAAATAAATTTAACTGTCGTCTGCATAAGTATGGTAGGAGCGTGACTTGATAATTTTCCCGAAAGTAGATGTGTATATGATATATAATAGTGGTCCGCAGATGCTGCCTTGAGCTACACCAGAGCTCAAAGCTAGTGGTTCCGATAGTCATTCTCCAATTTTTACTCCTTGGGATCTGTTAAATAAGTAATGTTGAAAAAATTTAATCGATGTGTTTGACAAACCAATATACCGAAGAATGGAAAGCAATAACTGATGATTTACCATTTCAAACGCTTTGGAGTAATCTAATAGTATTAGAGCAGTTAGCATACCTGTATCGGAGTTGCTAAATATATCATCAGAAATTGTGAGAAGTGCGGTATTGCAGCTAAGGCCAGAACGAAAACCGGATTGAGTTTCCGGTAGTATTTTGTGAATGTATAAGTAATCACGTAACTGCGAGTCTACAATTTTCTCCAATATTTTAGATATAGCAGGCAAAATGCTAATGGGCGTGAAATGAGTAAAATCACTGGGTGAGTGCACTTTGGCGACCGGGATGACTACAGCTTCCTTCCAACTCTCAGGATAAACGCCTTCAATAAGACAGAAATTTATAATATGTACTATGATTGGAAGAAGGAAGGGACAACAGAGCTTTATGAAAAATATGTTAATACCATCCACATCTACTGAGTTTGACTTTATACGAGCTAAGGCCTCCAAGATTTCATCTTGGGAGGCAGCTTGCAGATGAAATTCGGTATCTGGCATTATTTTGTTAGAATTGTAAAAATTTAATGTATCATCGTTGCATGGGAGTGTAGGCACCGAGTTAACGAAATAGTTATTCATTTCACTTGGATCAGCCAGATTTGCGGGAACAGATTGTTTTTTCTCTCCTTTTATAATCGAGGGAGAGTCTAGCATTTTCCAAGCTTCACGAATGTTGTTACTCGTGAATCGCGATTTAAGATATTCTTTTTGCTCGCTTCTAATCGCAAATGTAGCATAATTCCTTATGGCTTTATAGGAGTCTCGGTCCACCTGACTCCCGGACTTGCGTAATCGTTTCAAAGCTTTATTACGTAACTTGATTATTTCTTTAATAGTGTCCGTTAGCCAGGGAGTCCAGGGTTTCGAGATTTTAATGTTTTTTTCCGGTGCATGTAAATCTAGGAGATGAAGTAGATTAGTATTGAAAAATCCTAATTTGTCGTTGATGTCATGGATATAAAAAATATTATCCCATGGTATTAATCTTAATTTTAAAAATTTTTTTTTTCACTGCCAATATTTCTTTATGAGTAAATTTTGATGTATTTCAATTATTATTTGATGTATACAATTTTATTTTACCAAAAAAAAAGATATTAAAAACTAATCTTGTCTATAATTTGGATTGCATTGTTACTTCATAGACATGAACTATACTCAATTGGTTTAACATGAACATGATACAACTGCATATAGAATTTTAACCATACCATGGTCCGTTAAACTAATGTGTTTTTTCATAACATCAAGTGGTTCTTTAATTTTCAAACATTCTTGATAGATATCATCCAATCCTATTTTATTTTTGAAATTATAGACAACATGCCACTGACAGGCTTCTTCGACTGGTTTGAAATACTGCACATCTGTAGGTCAGCTAGAAATTTTTCTTGATTAAAGTAAGCGAAATCACGTATCGTTTTGAAAATAGGATATTGAGAAGTTACTTTAGATAGCAGCGTACAATAGACTAGATCATGGTCCGAGACATCCGAGATGTCGCTGGCATCAATTACACCAGTTGCTTCGCTTTCTGTAGATTCGAGTACCAGAATTATATCGAGTAATGATGCGGAGGAAGGTGTTACCCGCGTCGGTGTTTGAATAATTTGTTTAAGGCCGTAAGCATCCAGCAGTGAGCAGAACTGAGTCGTAGCAGGCCCGCTCATATTGAGAAAATCAAAATTAAGATCGCCCAGGCACACAATATCATCGCACAGTGGCAACAGGAAAGAAATAGTTTCATCGAATAAGTTAATAAATGTATTATAGTCAAGCGTAGGAGAACGGTAAACCGAACCAACAGCGATTTTCTTACCGCAAATGTTAACCCAAACCCAAACTTGTTCAATACTTATATTAATGACAACATTAGAAAATTTTATCTTATTGCTAATATAAATACCTGCGCCTCCATCACGGGTACACCCATCCAATCGTACAAACGAATAGCCTTGAATATCAATAATATCGGTTGGTATTTCTGGTGTTAGCCAGGTTTCCGTGATAGCGATTATACTAAAGTTGGAGTTTAGCACAAGATTTTTAAGGAGAGCGAGATGAGGCAGTAGAGATCGTACATTCAGGTGAGCAATACACAGGCCATCCGGAAGCATGGTTATAACAGAGACTAAAGAATAGTAAGCAAGAAAGAGCTGTAAGTAATAAGTATAAAAGCGTGGAAAATACTAACAATAGAAACAAAAGAATAGTGAACAAGAAAGAGTTGTATGTAAGCAATACACAGGCCATCCGGAAGCTTGGTTATAACAGAGACTAAAGAATAGTAAGTAAGAAAGAGCTGTAAGTAATAAGTATAAAAGCGTGGAAAATACTAACAATAGAAACAAAAGAGTAGTGAACAAGAAAGAGTTGTATGTACTAAGTATACGGCCGTAAAGAAGTACTGAAAGATGTGTAGAGTTCACGTAAAGAAGAAGAGAAATAGATAAGCCAGCTTGAGCAGGCTGAGTTGTGTGTAGACCCCGACAAGAATTATAACTTAAATTATACTAAACTGAAATTCGGACAAAGAACGCAAATAAATACTGAGAAACTTAAGCGATTTCTGTGAATAGATTAATAAGACCGAAACATCAGGAAAATTTGAACTACTTCGGTTACTTGTTGGTTGTATCCTCGATGACCTCTTCAATCATAGTTGCCCTGAATCTCTTGCCTTTCTGTACCCAAATGATGACTTCATCTTGCGTCCATACATTTCCTTTGCCGTATTTGTCTGCCGCAGCTTTCAGGACAGCATGTCGGTTCATCGTGAGATCTTCTTGAATTGTGACGCCTGAGCCTTTTAGCAATTTCTTGGACTTGAAGACATCTGTACGGGTTCGGTACGACGCAAATTTGACTATTATTGGTCTAGGTACATTGTTTTGGCTAGCCCCGATCCTGTGGGATCTCTCGATGTCGTTTAAACTTACAGTCCTACCCATTTTCTCAGTAAGAAGGGAAATGACTAGATTATCAGTATCTTCTCCAGAAGTTTCGCGAATGCCGAAAATTCGTAAACTATTTCGCCTAGTGTATTGTTCAAGTTTATCGGCTTGAGTTTTACGCCGTCAATTTCCTTCTTATTATTGTCAGTAGAGAGCTTAATATCATGTACCAGATCTTGAATTTTATCAAAACGACTATCCATTTCTTTAATTATATTAGCAGTAACTGAACTAGATATCAGGACTATGATATTATTTATATCGGTGTTATTTAAACTTATTTCGCCGCCACAAGCTGATTCACATACGCTGTTTAAAGAAAATTCATGGCATGTGATTTCTTTGTTTTTAAGTTCGCAAGTTTTTATAGAAACGTTATCAGTGGTGTTTGTTGGCGGGTGACCGGTCTTGTCCGCACCTCTCGTAAATTTAATATTAGCCGCACTGCGCGTATTCATTTTAATTGTTTATCAAATTACGTATGTCTTCACAATATAGATTTTTGTTACTCAAATAATTGTCAACTCAAGGAAGGCACTCGAGAACACAATATTCAGATTAGAACGGAATTTTAGTCTCAAATTTGGTAACAGATCGGAGCCGAGACACGCACGTTCACTCTCGCTGCGCCATATTTTACTAATGTCCGTACTCTAACGCTAATTTGTCAACTTTGTATGTTTTGGCAGGCTTATTGTTGAAACGAGATCATCATTAATATTACTGAATAATTTGTCATAATTACCAATTACCGTGACACTAATTCTAACAGCTCCAGTTTCAGCAAAGAATCATTCACTTGTACGTTGTGCTGCTGAAGCCATTGTTTTATTCTTGCCTTTGACCAGGAACTATTAGGGCATTTGTCGCTTAAACTGCTATGATAACTGGCATTGTCCATAATTATTAAAGAAGGTTCTTCTAAATTTTTCAGTAATTGGTTTTCAAACCATTTTAAAAAGTTATTTTCATTCATTTCACCATGATAATCAGAGTTTTTTGAATTTGAAGAAAACACTAATGAAGCTCCTTCAATAAAACCATTAACATTCCCTGCATGTAGTATAATAAATCTGAAAACAGTAAATGATTTATGAAAGTACAAGAAATTTAATAATGTCAATTAACCAACCTTTCGCCATCACATTTCATTCTTTTTACACTCCTATGGCTGTCATCTTGCCAAGACCGTGTTACTGTACCGTTCTCAAAAATCCACGTTTCATCTAAATATACTGGCTGCCAGGATTTTCCAGAATTTAAATTGTGTACATATGATTTTAAAAAATCGATTCTTGCAAAAGCAACATGTTGAAGCTCCATTAAGGCTCGACGAGGTTCATCTTCGTTATATTTAAATCCAATCTTTTTCAGGATTCTACCCAATGAATCTACTGATCCATTAAAAATTTGCCGTTCCTTCAGGTACAATAAAAGTGAATGACGTGTAACATGTTGTTCTGCAAATAAATATAACGAAACATTTTTATACTTGCAGTTAACACAAAAAACTTGCTTGATTTGTACATATCATATAGTGCATCTCTTTTTGCTCCCTGTTCTGCTTCACTAATGTCGCATACAGGTTTTGTCCGTAAACGTTTTTTAGGAGGGTTTGTAACGATGTATTCTCTTTCACGGCTTTCGATATGGAATGTACTGTTCTTAGACTGAGATTCAGTGCATCAACAACTTTCTGTTAATAAGATTAGCATTAATTATATGTAATAAAATAACAGCTGTAAACAAACCTCACAAACACAGCTTAGGTTCAGTAAGGGTCCACCGTTAACCTTTTCTCTTTCAAAATATTGAATCAAAGAGGCAACCAACTCCTTGGATTGGCTATGCAGTGGTTTTGGCATTTTAGTCCTAATAAGAACTGACACGAAACAATAAGAAAACGAATATAATTTAACACGTTAGCTGCCGCATGACCGCCAGCGCGTCAATTGCTGCTTCAACTAATACGCCGGTTGTTTGCGCTTTATAATGACTTCTACGCCGAACTGACTTATCTGTCAAACACTTTTCAAAAATTATAAAAAAAAAATTAGAGTACATAACAAAGCAACACGAATCGATCTACAGTGATTATTTAAACTGACAGCCGGCGACCAGGCGGCGTGGAAGTAATTACGCGCATGAGTATTTTGTCAAACGTACGCCGGCTGTCACTTCGCTCTGCCGGCAAAACTTCAAACCTCACTTGCAATTGTTTTATTTTATTCGATTTTTCATTTTCAAAAAGGGATAAAATATGAAACAATTACGTTATTTTCAATAAAATTAAAGCGAGCATAAAATAAACGCGGTCCAAATGCCAGCAATCGAACATACAAAACAGAACACGTAACTGCGCAGTCTCAATTACTGACCATGTTCTGTGTTTCCGTTTGACAGTTTACAGCGTCTGTGTGTTCGTTCTGAGCTCGCTTTTACAGCTTTATAAGTTTATATTCTAAGCATAAGTTTTCATAATGAATTCGAGAAACAAATATGACCGTAAAAGACCATTGAACGAAGAAGAGTTGCGCCTTGCTCTAGAGGAAAGTTCTTCAGAGTATGATTACGATAGTGACGATAGCGTAAAAGATAATGATTTTGAAATTTCTGACGATGAGTATAGTTCGACCGATACAGAATATGAAGTTGAAGGCAATAATTCACCCGAAAATTCAAGTGAAGAAATCAGTGATATGGGTAGCCCGAGTCAGCAACCTTCATCAAGTTGGCAAGATGTTACCGGGCAATATCAGAAACGCTTTGTTTTTACCGGTGCCCAAGGGATCATGCCTAATTTAGATATTGACGGGATTTCGATTATTGACAGTTATCTTATTTTCGTGACTGAAGAATTGCTGGAACTTATGGTTGTAGAAACTAACCGGAACGCCGCACAAGTTATAGGAAAGAAAGGAGAACTGAAACAGAAAAGTCGTCTGAATTGTTGGAAACCAGTAGAGAAGGAAGACATGAAAACATTTATAGGAATTTTATTGTACATGGGTCTCGTAAGGTATCCAACAATAGAATCTTATTGGAGTCAACAAGATATTTACAAAAATAATATTGTCCTAAAGTGATATCAAGAAATAGATTTCAATCCATATTGCGTTTTTGGCACTTCTCAAATAATGAAGATCCACTAGTAGAAAATAATCGTCTTCACAAGATTGATGTACTGGTTTCTCATTTTAACAAAAAGTACAAAGAGATTATGAATCCAGACCAAATCTTCGCTGTAGATGAGAGCATGGTACCATTTAGGGGTAGATTGAACTTTAGGCAATACATCCCTGGTAAGCGGCATAAATATGGAATAAAAGTGTTCAAAATGTGTGACCAAAAAGGATATACACATTCTCTATCTATCTACCAGGGAAAGAACGGCGTGATAACTAACTCGTTACCGACAAACGTTGTTATGAACCTTTGCGCAGAATATTTGGATGAAGGCAGAATTGTTGTCCACGATAATTTTTATACTAGCCTTCCACTTGCCAAAGTATTACTTGATAGATAAACACATAGTCTGGGAACACTCAGAAAAAATAGGAAAGGGATTCCAAAAGAAATCATTCAAGCAAAGTTGAAAAAGGGAGAAATTGTTGGGAAAGAAGATGCAAATGGAATCGTTGTTTCTAAATGGAAGGACAAGAGAGATGTCATGATGTTATCTACATATCATGATTTAGAAATGGTAAATACTGGGAAGAAAAACAGAAAACGAAAAGATATTATTAAGCCAAAGAATATTATTGAATATAACTCCGCCAAGGCAGGCATTGATTTATCCGACCAGTTAGTTTCTTATTCTTCTCCGGTAAGAAAATCCGTTCGTTGGTATCATAAAGTCGCCATTGAGTTACTCATGGGAACAACTGTGGTAAACTCTCTGATTCTTTATAGAATTGCACATCCAGGCACATCTATTAGCATAACAAAATTCAGAGAAGGCCTGGTAAAATCTCTCCTGAATCTTAGAAATAACCGCGAAAACATTCCCAGCAAGCGATGCAAGACAATCCACGTATTGAAAGTAACTGACGAAAAGTGCAAGAGAAACAGAAAAATAAGAAGAAGGTGCACGATATGCTATAAAAAAAAATCACAAGAAAAGGGATGCAAAGAAGCATCTAAACTAGCAAGAAAGGTTACAACTTATTGCGAAACCTGTGAAGATCGTCCTTCCATTTGTGTGGACTGCTTCCCTAATCATTACTGATTCTGAATTATTACCGGTATAAATTTTTTTAATTTAATTTTTTGTTCACATTTGAGTTTTGAATAAAACGTGACTTTCCATTCAAAATTATTTATTTTTATTTAACCGAAATTGTGAATTTTTATATTCATTTTATCTTAGCGGTTATTTTCATTTACGTCATCACTGTTCGCCGAACCACTGCGACTGATGTTTTCTTGTACGCCGAACAAACTGCTGTCCATGTATTTCACATTAGAATTGAATCGCCAGCTGTCTAGCGGATTATAAAGTAACCTATGCAAATGACAACCGGCGGTCAAGCGGCAGAGAAGGAAAAATTTGAAATGACCGCCGGCGATACGAATGCCATTTTGGTGATCCCTAGACATATTAGTTCGGCAGCTAACGTGTTAATAGTGCATTCGACTGGCAGCACTAATGCGCATTTAGCTCGAACTTGCAACGAATTTCACATTCGACTGGGTCGCTCTAGTGGAGTGCATCCTCAAATCTGCATTCGGCTGGCTTGTATGACGCGAATATAATGTAAGAATTGCATTCGACTGGCGAGTGTGCTTGCTCGAAATTCGCAATTTTTAGAACTGTACTTTTTCACAGTGCATCTGTCAGACGGTTACTTTGAGGATATCGGCGTTATCGCGGGATTGTTGTGAACGTAATGAATAAATTGTTAGCAATAAATTATTTGCTATCCAGCAGTAGCGAAACCAGCAGCGAAGATACAGAAAGTGATGAGGATGTACAAAGCATTTTGAAAAGTATGGAGGAAAAAACTGAAAAGCCTAAAATTTGTGGGTATGTTGAGGTTGTTGCAAGTTATTCTCAAAAAGAAGTAATTTTCTGCCATCACATAATATATTTTCTTATATGTAATGTGTTTGAATTCTGTTATTAGTTCAAGAGAAATTTTAGAATGAATCGTAGCACATATGAAATCATAAAGACCAAATTTGAAAACTCCGAGCATTACATAAAGAAAAAAGACCATGGAGGTACTCCAGCTACTTCAGCAGAGGTAGCAATGATGTCATTTCTATGGTATGCAGCACTAAAAACTTTTTTTTTTGATTAAATTACAGAAATAATTTTCAGGTATGCTGGAAATAAATGTGTTATAAGGGATGTCTCCGAAACTATCAATATATTTAATAGCAGCTCTAAAAGAGCACATGCAAACAATTCCCAAAAAAAAATAATAGGGGATGATATATATAATATATATCGAGTATGTGTTTAAAGTATGCTTGTGTATGTACTATCTTTTACCCCCACTATAAGAATGAAATTTTTGTAAATGAGTTCGCGAAAACATCTGGGTATGTCACCGGGTATGTTGATAAGTGTTATGTGTGGTTATGTTGATGTGAAGTTACGTAGTTATGTAGCAGAGCTAAATAACCATTAAATAACAGAATGAATGTGTTATTAATCTTACTATTAGATGACTTTTTTGATGACAGTGCAAGTGTACAAGTTTTAATTTTTTTGTATACAACTGGTCAAAACAAAAATAATTTTCTTCAAGGCTTAAACTTGCAAGTCAGAAATATATTCTTGGGACCCCGTCTCTTTTTTGAAGAGAATTATTGGTTAACTGCATACAACGATGTAATATTTCATCGATTTTTTCGAATGAGTATAGATACATATTACTCATTATTACAAGTTCTACTAGAAAATGATATTCATCAATTAGTTACAAAAAAATACAGAGGTGGAAATATTCCTCTAGATCCAGAAAGATCGTTACTGATTTTTTTGTGGTTTATGGCAACACAAGATACCCTGCAATGCATTGGTTACAGCTTTGGGGTTGCATCAAGCACTGTGATGGACGTGATAAATTCATTCCTTTATATTCTGGTAGGCCTTAAAAAGAAATTTATATTTTGGCCCAAAACTGAAGATGAATTTATTCATATTAACAACGGATTTAAAAAATATCCAGGTTTAATAATTTCATTTTTAAAAATACATACTTCTCTAATTAACATGTTTTTCCCAGGTACAATAGGCGCTGTAGATGGGTCGCATATTAACATCACGGTGCCAGCTGATCAACACGATAGCTATGTGGACAGGTAACAGGGTCATTCTATAAATTTGCTTGCAATATGCTCCGCTGACAAAATTTTGACGTATGTGTTTGTGGGATATCCTGGATCAGCTCATGATGCTCGTGTAGGTTTATACCTACACACATGTTCGTACATACATGTAACTTATAATTTACTTTCAATTTCAGGTATTTTCAGAATCTGGTTTTGTAAAGAATATATTAAATTTCGGACCAACATACTATTTTCCTTCACCCGATTACCACATTGGAGACTCTGTATTCCCAATCAAAACCTGGTTAATGACTCCATACAAAAAAATTAACAATTTGACAAGAATTGAAATGCATCATAATTATTTCTTAAGCAGCGACAGAATTTGTATTGAAAACGTTTTTGGGTTAATAAAAGGTAGATGGAGACGAACAATATTTATAAATACATATAACGTTTTAAAGGCTATTGAAATAGTTACTGCTGCTTGTGTGCTACATAACTTTTGTTATTTCTCCAAGGATGTCTGGTTAGGTAATATTTACAAAGAAAAGCAATCAGTGGAGAGAGATTTTATGCTGGAAGAAAATCTCCAAGAAACTCGGATGGGGCAACAAAAGAGAAACATTAAGAAATTTATTTTTCCATGATCTGTAAAAATAAAAAAAATTAAGAGGTAAATTTAAGTGAATTTAAAATGACTGACTTCTTTAAAAATCACTGAATTATGGAGAATAAATGACACATAAAATAACATAACTGCACTTTATTTTTTTTATATAAATGTCCAACCTAATTTAATTAAATAGTTTCTATAAATATTTAAAAAAATAATAACTTCTTTTATAAAAAAATAAAAATTCTGGTATTTATTAAACTTCAACAAAAAAAATTTCATGGAGTGATCAGATGAAACTGATTTATGAATTTTATGGAATCACCATGTTTCATCATCATCATGTTTTCGCTTTTTGGAATTAACAAATTCTTTCAATAAATCCAGCATTTGATTTCTTTGATTGTTTTGCTCTTGCAATACACTGTACAGTTTATTGAACTGATCCACTCTATCCTCATGTTCTTCTTTTAATTCTTTGAGAATATCTACAGAATGCTGTGACTTTATTCTCTTCTTCACCTTGGCAAATCTATTTTTGATTTCCGTATTAGAAATATTAGAAACCGTATCAGTCTTATCATTTGCTGATGAAGTTGAAGGCTGGACATTCTCACTGTCTTGCAAATTTCTTGAATTTACTTTATCCTTTTCTCCTATAAATAAATTTTACAAAAATTGAAATTCTAAAGTTAAATTTAATATTAAAAATGACAAGCGAAACTTGTTGAAAAAATGAAGTACTTACCTAATATAGAATGCAATTCATCGAAGTAAGATGGAGGAGCCTTCTTTCCTTCACCAGTACTTTCCATATGTTTCACGTGTACTTTCACCAGTACTTTCCATATGTTTCACGTGCTGGATATATGTTCTTTCCATATTTTGAAATTTTTGTTTGCATTTCCCCCCAGGTCCTTGATTGATTAAGATACTTACTGCTAACGTCGAAAATAATTAATTAAAATAGAATAAATTGCAAATATTGGAGAAGAAAATAATTACGTATATGTCAAATCAGTGGTTGCAAGAAACTGAATGAAAAAGTATGTAGTGAAGTTAGTTATTAAGTGACATGAATATAGGTTGGAATTGTAATTTTAATTGGTCGTTTAGGCAAGTTATGTTATTATTTTGTTTTAATTTGTAGATTTCATATGCTCCCAGTAGTGTTAATTTGTAGCTTTTAGGGCATTCGTGTAATAATTTTTTAATAATTTTTAATTTTATCTCTAAAAATTCAGGAATAACTCCTCTGACATTTTTACCAAAAATAATTTTATTTGGTGACTATCTCGTTTGAAATTGGTGTATTCATTAACTCTAAGAGTGCTAAATGTGGATCTTTTTTACAATAATATGCTTTTTTAATAGTTCGTTTTGTGGTCTGGATTTGTCGTTCGACCATTCCGATATCGCGGACTCGAGGTAACATGTTTAAAATTCCAAGCCTTTGCAAAACTTTTAAAATTTTTGCTATTAAATTGTGGTCCATTATCAGATCTAACTACGTTAGGTGTTCCCCACCTAACAAAACAAGACTTTAGAGCTCTTATGGTAGATGTCTTAGATGTCTCATCTTTCAAACTGACAACATCAATATATTTTGAAAAAAAATCAGTAACCAATAGATACGTTTTTCCCCATAATTTATAAAGATATGCTCCTATCATTTCCCATGGAATATTTGGAATTTGACTTGTATATAAAGTTTCTTTAGTATTATTGCGCTGGAATTTTAAACATGTTTTACAATTATTAATTGTTCCTATAATTTGTTTTGACATTCCTGGCCAAAACACAATTTCGCGTGCTCTACATTTAGTTTTTCTAGGCCAAAGTGATTATAATGTAATTTATCAATAATATCACCTCGTAATTTCTGTGGTACTATTGTACAATCTGTTTTATATAAAATGCCATTATATTCATAAATATCATTGTTGAATGTATGGTATGCACAGTCTGGAACGTTTTTATTTCATTAGGCCAACCTTGTTTAATTAATTTCAAAACTGTTTGTAATTCTACATCATTAGCTGCTTCCTTAATAAATCCATATTTCCTACCATCACTCATATTGCTTATAGTTTTGGCATCTAGTATTTACATGGTCTTCACAATCTTTCAAGTGTGCTCTAGATAGTGCATCTGCCAATATTAATTCTTTGCCAGGCTTATAAACAATATTAAAATCAAGAGTCCTTTGATGTCCTTGATTTTTAATGTTGTGGCTATCATTTTATCTACAGTTACAATTTTCTTTCTGGTTGCAGAAATTAAATTTATCTTTCTTATTGGGATGCAATTTTCATTTTTCACTAAATGATTTTCTTCCGCAAATTGTTGATTTAATAACGATATTTCAGCACCTGTGTCAATTAATGCCAATACATAATAGTATATTGATTTACAAGTTTAGAAAAGTGACAGTTTTCCAGTGAGTGTAAATGCCTGAATTCACGAGTGAGCGTCAGCTCACGAACTGTTACAGTTTATTTTCCGCCTGTGTACTTCGTTTTGTTTCCCCATTAGGCGTAGGAATGTACAATTGCTCGTCTGCGTAATTCACCCAAAACTTTCTTTTTAACATATTTTCGCTAAAAGCTTCCGATCAGACGAACAAGCTCATTTTACAAAATTAGCCCCATCCTTGCTTAGGGTTGGAATTGTTGTTTACGCGGTGTTTAATTGTTCAATTTAAAGGGTCCTACTTTGCGACGCGGATGGTAACGGATGATCGAGTTTCTGGCTTTACGAAAAACGTTCGCACTTGAAACCGATGCGTATGTCTGTAACCCTTGCCCTTTACTTTGGTTGGTTTCCGCTGATGTCACGAAAATCAGCTATTGGTAAATTCGAATGTGTCTCTCTTGTTTGATATTTTGTTCTTTTCCGCCGACCGAGGGACGCGCCACAATTCATTAATTTTCTGTTCGTCCCGTGAGCTGCACGTTTTCTTTGCGGAAAATTTTGTGTTGTGTGCCCACTTCACCTAGGGGGTGAGAGTGAATTTGTACAGCTGTGTGCCGAATTTGAGTGGCACATTTGGGGACGAAAAAGCCGCGTTTCTTTTTGCGGTTTGTGTCAGCCTAGCCCGACGCGACTAGGTTTTAGCGTTAGCTGTAGCTCTTGGTTTTGGTTTTGTTTTGGTCTGGGTTTTGGATTTGGTCTTGGTTTCTTGTTGCAATTCGTGACTCCTAGTCGACGTATCCGCCCCGAGGAAGCTGATCCTCCACGGCAGTGTCCCGTAGCCGGCCGCTTCCATCGCTAGCAACGGACATAACGACGCTGCGTGATCAGGTTGGACACTTATGTTTACCTAATTTAGCTTCCCGGTGGATTTGATGTAGCCGCGTTTATGCACGTAATTTTGCGTATACTCGCGAAGTAAACTCCATTTCGGAGGAATTCACCCGCTATTTTGCGTCAAGCGAATCGAATGTAATTCGTCGAACGATTTCTTCGGCGTTAGAATAAGTAAATGTTATCTTTGTCAATTTGTTTAATTTTATGTAAATTTCGGATCCGAATAGTTAGGAATTGTCATTTAACGTTAGTCATGTTGTGCATTTGTTGATTGCTTTGTTTATTTGCGTTTATTTATTTAATAAATTGTTTCGTGCTTTGGACGTATCGTGTTTTTCTTAATTTTTACGCGATTCCCTTTCAAAAAAAATTAAGTGGCGCCTATTTTTGGTTTGGCCTTTGCGTTATGGAATAAGACCCCCCCCCCCCGTCCCGCTGAAGCTGCTGGCGACACCGGATTAATTTTCGCTCCGGTGTTAAACTACTACTTATCTACACAAGTGGGTAGCAAGTTTTGGCGCCCAACGTGGGGCCCGATTTTTGTTTTGCGTTTTTGTTGTTTTTTTTTTAAGTATTACGTCCAGAGCATTTGTTTTGTTAAAATATTTTACGCTTAATTATGGAATATAAATTGTTTAACGGATCGTCTTAATTCCGAGGAATTAAATTATGAATTATTGATAAGAGGTGTACAAACTGATGGAACAGTTGCCCAAAAACGTGCAAATTTAAGACGGCAAATGCGATTAGAAAAAGATTTACGCCTGCCTGTACCCAAATATGACGTAACTTTTGACGATGACGTGTCAGCTCTTCAGGAGAAAATTAGCGAGATTCGCTGTTTAATACAGTCACTTCCTGGCTCGACAGCCGTTTGTATTCATGACAAAATTTTCGCTAAGTTGGCTCACGCCATTGGACGTGCTCAGCGTAGTCAACCGACAAATAGCGACGAGACGCGACAACGTGCTGTTATCTTACGGACGCTAGACGAACTTGCGTTCGACTTCGAGCAAACCGCGCTCAATTTTGCACCTAAAGAACCGGAAGTCACTGGGGTAACAACATCACCTTTACCTAATTTGACTGCGATTGCCGAGCATTTTCAGAACAACCCTTTGTCGGTATCTTGCGTAGTCCCTGACTCTATTTCGCCGCCTAGTGCGACATCATCACCTATGGCAACTCCGTCGTCGCCAAAAGCAAATTCATCGCGACTTAAAGTCACGCCTCTTGTAGTTAAGGCTGCTACACACTCTGCGGCCGTGAATGAGATTAAGTCCGTGCCCGTTTCTAAGTGGGGTTTGACTTACAATGGAAATAATAAGGTCCTGTCTCTTAATGCTTTTCTCGAACATGTTGACGAGATCTGTGTTTCGAGCAACGTGTCCGAAATCACGTTATTCGCTTCCGCATCTGATTTGTTTCGAGATAAG
The DNA here is from genome assembly GCA_958336345.1 of Dorcus parallelipipedus. Lineage (NCBI taxonomy): Eukaryota > Metazoa > Arthropoda > Insecta > Coleoptera > Lucanidae > Dorcus > Dorcus parallelipipedus. The sequence goes on from OY284478.1 coordinate 34,815,195, forward strand.
GCGCTAATTTGGTTTAGGGCTAATAGAAAATTTTGCAATAATTGGACTGACCTCGTAAAACGTCTTCGCGAGGAATTTCAACCGTATAATTACGACGACAAATTGTTCGAAGAAATTAAAAAACGCACCCAAGGCCCTGACGAATCGATGGGAATTTATACTTCGGTTATGATAAATTTATTCAATCGTTTGAGTGTCCTGGTCGCTGAAAGCGTTCAAGTTAAAATTCTTTTGAACAATATTGCCCCTTTCTATCAAAGACAATTAGGATTGGTTGAGGTTACTTCGGTAGCACACTTGTTAAGGTTAGGTAGACAGTTGGAACCTCGTAAATCAACTGTTGAGTCATACGTCCCGCCTCCACGTAAAAACATGGTTTTAGAACCTGACTTAGCATACGTACAAGCCTGTGCACCTACTGTATCTGAATGTAAGGTAGATCCTCCCAAACCTACTAAGAATTTTAAATGTTGGAATTGTCAGAAAATCGGTCATTTGTCTCGAGATTGTTCTGAGCCCTTACGAAGGCATTGTTATCAGTGCGGTCGTCCCAACGTTACTACCAAGACGTGTCCTGCGTGTTCAAAAAACTCCAGAACAACGCGCTAGATGATTGTTTAGTACGTTGCTTCAGTATTTCAAAACCGGTCGATCCTTTGACAGTCCAACCTGTTCTCGATTATGTCTTGGCTCATGCTAAAAATGATGAGCGTCCCTATTTAACCGTGTCAATTTTGGGCATCCCGTTTCTTGGCCTTTTGGACTCTGGTGCATCTCGCACAATCGTTGGCAGTTCGGGATGGGAAATTCTTCAGACTTTAAACTTACCTTTCACTAAACATGTAACGTCGTGTACCGTAGCGAATGGACAACCCTGTTCTAGTCCTGGTAATGTGGCCACCCCTATACGACTGCGTGATCGCGTAAAAGTCATCGATGTTTTAGTTGTCCCTGAGTTACCCCATTCACTAATCTTTGAAGCAGATTTTTGGAAGTTAATGGGCATCGTCCCTGATTTGCGCTCCGGTGAATGGACATTCGGTATCGAATCGATTGACTTAGTGGAACATCTCACTTCTCGGCAACATCTAACTGATTCGCAGCAAGATCAGCTGGAAAAACTGACTAATCAGCTGTTTGCAAATTCTCCACATGGTGAACTGGGTTGTACTAAACTCGTCGAACACGTTATTCACACAGATAGTGCCCCGATAAAACAACGTTACTATCCCATCTCGCCAGCAAGGCAAGCTGTTGTCGATAAAGAACTGGACGACATGTTAAAACGTGGCATCGTGGAGAAATCCAAAAGTGCTTGGTCATCTCCTATTCTTCTGGTACCAAAGAAAGATGGAAGCTTTCGCTTTTGTGTGGATCATCGTAAGTTAAATCAGGTCACGACTAAAGACGCTTACCCAATACCATATGTCTCAAACACCCTTGACAAATTGAAAGATGCTAAATACCTGTAATCTTTGGACATTAAGTCAGCTTATTGGCAGATCCCAGTCGCCGAAGAATCCCGCCAATATACAGCATTCACTGTACCCAATCGTGGATTGTATCAATTCCGACGAATGCCTTTTGGCCTGCACAACTCTCCAGCGACTTGGCACCATTTTATTGATCGTGCAATGGAGCTCCGTATTGTTCACGGATGAGTCTCGTTTTCGTCTACGTTCACCAGATGGACGAGAACGTGTGTGGAGAAGGCCAGGTGAACGGTTTTCAGATTGCTGCATAATTCCAAGAATACCATTTGATGGTGGCAGTATAATGGTGTGGGCTGGTATTTCAATGCATGCGAAAACTGAGCTTGTTCTCATTGAAAATGGTGCGATGACGGCTGAAAGGTATATCAACGAATGTTTAGCTGATCACGTCGTACCATTTGCTGCATTCTTAGGTGAAAATTTTACGTTAATGCACGATAACGCACGACCACACATTGCACAGGTGGTTACGCGCTATTTGAATGAAGTCAATATTCAACGATTACAATGGCCATCTCGAAGCCCGGACTTGAACCCAATAGAAAACCTCTGGGATTCATTGGGGCGACGAGTTCGGCATCGACAGCCAGTAACAATTCAAGAACTCAGAGTAGCTCTTGTTGAAGAATGGGAAAACATCACACAAGAAGAGGTCTCTAACTGTTTTCTAAGTTTACCACGCCGCAAAGTGGTCAATATGCGGAAAAAACCCATTTGTTTCAAAATGCTGCAAAGAGCTTTTTGATTTTAAATTAGTAATTCTTAATGATTAACTGACGTATATTGACAAAATAATCAGATATATTTCCATATTGCATTCTTATATAAGCCCTTAAAGTCGCCTGAGTTGTAATGCTTACTGACAGTGTAAAAATTCATCATATTTTTATACGAATTTCTCTTACGATGTTATTGCTAGATTAAAGAAATATTTTTTAATGAATAGCAGCACTATTGGAGAATATGTTATGCTGAATAAAAATAATTATTTCAATTGTTTTGCCATTACATAGAGGACTCGAAGAATTGTTGAAAAATGTTTTGTGAAAAAATTTAATAGGGCATAATTTTTGAGCTCCGTCGAGCGCTATGTTCTAACCTATTTTTCTGCATACATTAGACTTCTAATTAAGTAATAAAATACTTTTTAGCTGCGACCACTTGCGACCCTCGTTTTAGGTTACAATTGTTCTAATATTTGACATACTGTAAATATCGCTTCAACCGTCGACCTGTTGATGTGAAACCTTTGTTGTTCATCCAGTGCCTTAGTTTCTAAGTTCTTATGGTGTTAAAAATATGTATAAGTTTCTATTTCGTTTTAGATTTAGATTTTTAATAATTAATTTTTTTTTCATTCGGCTTAATTTTCATTCATTTTATTTTATTCATTTAAAGACATAATGCATCAAAAAAAGTAAAATAAATTAAAAATGATAACGGACAATGATTGTTTCAAAAATAATTAGTTTTTTCCGCATCTCTATAGAACCTAAACACCTGTGCGCCGTATGGCAGAAGTCATTACAGCTCGTGGAGGTAGCACACATTATTAGTCAACCAAAATTTTTTGTTAACGCAGTTCTGAAACCTAGTCAATAAGCCAAATGAATTTTAGTTATTTTTTACACTTTTCTGTTTTCAAGTTTTTCTTATGAAATAAATGTTTAGTTCCTTTTTTATTCCCCATTCTTACTTTGATTGAACAAATAAATAGGTAATATTTCATAATTTGTAAAAATAAACGAAAAAAAAAAATTTCCCCTTATGATCACATAAATTAAGTTGGGTGTCCGGAATTTTTTGTCCACGAGTGTAGTTATTTATATTACAAGTGGGATAGAGATATCCTTATAATATGAGTGCAATGAGTTATCCTGACGAGAGCGTCAGCCCGAGTTCAGGATAAGAGCACGAATATTATAATGATGCACTATCCCACGTGTAATATACAACGTTTTATCTACACCTTCAACATGGTTTTTATTTTTATTAATTTAAAAAATATTAAAAAATTTTGTGCAAATCGGTCTTGATTACAGCAGCGGATTCCTCGAGCAGGCTCTGTACAGCTGTTTCAGGTCTAGTTGGGCCTTCGTCAGCAGAACCGTAGCTCGAGAACTCCACTGCAAACCAAACCGATCTGTCCAGGTTATTCGTCATTGCGATGTGAAAGTAATGAACCTTTTAAGTAGCGACATCATTCGATCGCTTTTTGACCTGACATTGCAGTAGGATTGACAAATTGAAGCCAGTTCGCTACATAATAAGTCATCCCATGCAAGGCGGCCATGCCATGGACAGATCGGTTTCGTTTGCAGAGGAGTTCTCGAGCTACGGTTCTGCTGACGAAGGCCCAACTAGGCCTGAAACAGCTGTACAGAGCCTGCTCGAGGAATCCGCTGTAATCAAGACCGATTTGCACAAAAAATTTTAAAATTCTCATATGCTTTGACAGCAAGCATGGCCGCCTTGCATGGGATGACTTATTATGTAGCGAACTGGCTCCAATTTGTCAATCCTACTGCAATGTCAGGTCGAAAGATGTCGCTACTTAAAATGTTCATTAAAAAATATTGTCGGAAATCAATTGTGAAGAAATTCCTTACAAAAACAAGTTGAAAAACATTATGAGTGATTCGAAGAGTCTTCCGTCGGATGTAGAAGAGTCTGCAGCAAATGCAGTTTCAACCCTTGTACCTGAGAAGTCAAAATGTGTGTATGAGGAAATTTACGAACGATCGAAAAATAGTGTGCAGAGAAGCAAATCCAGAATGAAGCTAATGAGAAAGTACTTTTGGCTTATTTTGAACATTTATTCAAACGTTACAAATGAACATGAAGAAAGTTATACTGGACATTGCTACAGAAGATCATCTGCTTCTCTTCTTGCCAACTCTGGGGCAGATATTTTAACAATAAGTGGGTGGAAGTCCAACAAAATGACCTTCATGTTGATTTAAGATTTTGAAATGTAAAAATGTTACTATCAATGTTTGTAAAAATAAAAAATAAATAACTAATACATTTTTTCATTATATAACTAGTGTTATAATAAGTCTCATTATATAACTAGTGTTATAATAATTCTCATTATACAACCCAAATGAGTTACATAATATAGCTATTATGAAACAGGTGTAGATAAAATTATATAACTAAAAACAGCTGAAGGTAATTAAATATTTTTATTTAAAAATGAAAAGTTTACATCTTTATAAATACACTATTAATAATTAAACTTAGAGTGGACCGTCTTCCTCAATTTTTCTTAATGTCTTTTTAACCCCTTCCATCATACGCTGGATATCGACTTTTTTGACACAATACAAAATACGCTTTTTCAACTGATCCGCTGTTGTTGCTTCCCAACCATCTTTATATACTAATTGAGATTAAATTCAATCGGTCGCGCCTGGGGCACGTTAGGAGGATTAGCCTTCTTCTGGACAAAAGGTTTATTCTTGCTGTTTAACCATTCCAGCGTAGATTTGGCATAGTGGCATGACGCCAGATCAGGCCAAAACACAAAATTATCCTTCTCGTGATGCTTTTTAATAAATTTGAGTAATTTGCGAAGACATTTCGACTGATGAGTTAATGCATCCACAGCTACTCCACGCCGAGTTTCAACAAAAAGACTTGAAATTTCTTTAGCTGATATTGCACACCACACAAAAATTTTTGTTATCAGAGGTATAATAGCCTCGGTTAGTAATAACAGAACTGTTCGCAAATGTAAAGTATTTTTCGTCGTCCATAATGACAACCTAATCTCCTTTAAAAAATGTTTGACGCAATAATCTACACTTGCCGGGTATTTCATTCAACTGTTTTTCGGTATATTTCGGTGTGACACTTCTTTTGTATCTACGTAAAGCAATTTTTTTTAAATTACAAGAAATTGTATCTTTCGAAACTTTAAATTTCTTCGCAAGTTGGCGTGTGCTCACCCCGATTTTATTATCCAGGTTTTTTCTTATTCTCTACATTACCATTATTATAAAATCTTGAAATTATTGAATACGCAGTTCTCCTGCTAACACCATCTTCTAAAAAGTGCTTTAAAACATATTTCTTATTATAAGTTCCAAACAATTCAAAGATACGTTTTCGTAAATAATTTTGTTCGCTAACTTTCATCATGAAAGTTTGACAGTAAGGCAATTAAAAACAATGTCGAGACCCTATCAAAAACTTCCAAAAACAATTGAAACATTTCTGCCATTATCAGCATGCTACGATCAATTTAAAACTTGTGCAGCTACTTATGATTAAGGCTCGGATTATATGCAAAATGCATATTTGTTATTAAGAGGTATATCAACAAAATTGTAAGTTTTCTATGCATATCTAATGTTTTTTGATTAAAAGAAGCTAATTAAAAAATGCATATTTTGGCATCTTCGTGAATATTTTAGGAAATATTGCATATTTGTGCATATTTTCTTCAAATCAAAAATTTCCGATTAAAAATTTCAGTTCAAGTTAAAAAGAATTAGTATCCTGCTGAGTGTTTCCTTCTTAAATTCGTTTTGAATGGCTATCTATAATGCCTATAATTCTTCCATTCGGATTGGTAGTTTATTTACAAAAATATTTACAAGGTAGTTACAGGAGCACACACTAGGTAAAGCTCGGTTGTAAAATGGGACCGAACCGTGCGATATGAATGACTTCAAGTAAGTGTTGTAATTTTAGATTTTGTTGGGCAAAGGCCTCTGATTCTCGGGCAAACATAGTTTCCAAGGGCTTTATGACGCTAAACTCAAGTGGTTGATTTATTACGTCCAATTGTAAACTGGCATACAATATTAACTACGGACGAAACGAAAATGCCTACATAGTGATTTGTTCGAAACCCTTAAATAATGTGTTGGAAAAAATAAAACTAAAAACATATTTAATTGTGAGGCGTCAAGTCCGAACACTAGGTTTTAAAATAGCTTGCTTGAGGCAAAACCAATTTAGTTCTCTTCTTCTCTTTCGTTCATCGTGTGCTGTTCAATATGCCGAAAATACAAAGTTTAGTGTACTCGTGGATAAAAAATTATCCCGAATTGGTATTAAACGAGGACCAAGCTTCACAAAATAAAGTATTCTGTAGAGCATGCGGAAAAAATGTAAGTACGCCTACCAATATTTAGATAAATTAATTTATTTTTTTTTAACAAAACGTCTACAAATATATAGTTGTAGTTATATTTTACCCGACCTAGGAAAAGTGTCAATAATTATTCACAAGGGATGAAATCACGACAATTTTTACTCTTTTTGAACCTTTCAGTTATCTTATCTGCTACTTCATTTTAACAACTAGTATACTCGTATAGGCATAAAAAAGCTTTTTGTAAATGTTTTTCTAAAGACTTGATGATTTTTAAATTTAGCTAAATTTTTTAATGTCTGTAACATAATTTGTAATATAATGTTTTTTTTTTTAATTTTAAGGTGTCATGTGAGAAGAAATTTTTAATTAAGCAGCACATAGATACTGCGTTACACCGGAACAAACTAAATAAACTCAACTCTGGAAATGGTTCTCAAAGTCGCCTTATTGAAACATGGACAAAAAGACGGCGGAACAAGAGTTCTCCAAGGAGTTGTGTGAGGCCATTCTTAAGCGCCAATATTCCATTATCAAAAGTACAAAACACGAAATTAAAATGTTTTCTTCAAAAGTATTCCCGACATCATGTTCCCAATGAAAGTACATTAAGGAAGAATTATGTGAACCAAATTTACACCGAGGTAAATACCGAAATTCGTTCATTGATTGGTAACCACTTGCTTTATTTTGAAGTGGATGAAACTACAGACTCTTGTGGTCGATATATTGCTAATCTGTTAATTGGTTGTCTTGATGTTGAAAAAGCTGGCAAATCGTATTTAATAAGTTGTAAGCAGTTAGATAAAACTAACAATTGTACAATAACTCGATTTATTCATGAGGGATTAACAAATTTTTTTCTGCCTAATCCAATTCCACATGAAAAAGTGATATCGATGTTATCAGACGCTGCTCCTTACATGTGTAAAGCCTCAGCAAATTTAAAAATATTTTTTCCTAATTTAATTCATACCACTTGTTTGGCACATGGTATTAACAGAGTTGCCGAAGAAATCAGAAACCAATTCCCTCTTGTAAATGAATTAATCAGCAACGTAAAAAAGATTTTTTTAAAAGCGCCATTACGGATTCAATTGTATAAAGAATCATTTCCGGGTTTACCGTTGCCTCCACAACCAGTAATTACTAGGTGGGGCACGTGGCTAAATGCCGAAATTTTCTATTCAAAAAATTATGAAAAAATTAAAAATTTAATTTTAGAATTCTCTGACGAATCTACTTCTATTAAAGAAGCCAAAAAAGTTTTCAAAAATAATGTAATACCAAATCAATTAGCGTTTATTGCAAGTAATTTTTCTGTAGTGGCCGAAACAATTTTAAAATTAGAATCAAAAGAGCTGCTTTTGACTGAATCAGTAAATTTAATAAATAAATGCCATAGAGAATTATCAGCTGTTACAGGAACTGGAGACTTAATTTTTAAAAAGCTTAACTCAGTATTGAATAAAAATGAAGGATTCAAAATTCTGTCAAAAATGTCTAAAATTTTGAATGGGGAATTTGTTGATGACGATGACCTTGAATTAGATCCATATATTGTAAGCAATTTAAAATATGCGCCCATTACTTCCGTCGATGTTGAACGATCTTTTTCGACGTTTAAACATTTACTAGACGACCGACGACATTCGTTTAAAATAGAAAATTTAGAGAAACACCTAATTGTCAATTTTTTTCATAATAATAAATAGGCATATAATATGTATATAAATATATTACTCCTGTTATTTTTGTGAATAGATAGGTATATTGCTAAATGTTGTATTTTAAAAATGTATAATAATAAGAATAAATATGTTTTAGTTTATTAAATTGGAATGGACTTTCAATTTTTATTGTTAAAAGTTTTGCATATCGGTGCATATTTGGCATATATTAGAGCATATTTTTTAATATCTTGTGCATATTCTTGTGAAATTACGTGCATATATATGCGCATATTTTACAGATTTTCCGTGCATATAATCCGAGCCTTACTTATGATACATACCTTACAATGAGATAGATGCCAAAAACTAGCTCAAGTTGATTAAACTTAAAATTTGTTTGTATCTCTACATGTAACTCAATATTAAAACGTAAAAAAGTAGAATCTGAGGGTAAGTAAATAGAAGAATATTGTGAGAGAAATAAAGAGTTGACAACGCTCAAAATAAAGTAAATTTGAGAGGAACAGCTAACATCTTGTTGCTTAGCAAATGATGCTGTTAGTTTCCTTTATTCCGCACATTAATGTTGTGATTGTCGGTATGGAAAACATTTTTTCATATTAAGCCGTTTCAGATCGATTAGCTTACGAGATAATATAAGCAATTACATATACAGTGATCGCCAAAAAGTCGGCATCAAATGGGAAAAAATTTAATTTCTGATTTTTCGAAAAAAAACTTTTTACGGCAATAATTTGTGCTTGTCTGAAAACCTATTTTTCCCCTATTAGATATACCGAGTGACTTTTACTTATTGTCAGTATCAATTGACAGACATGAGGCAGGAATGTTATGATGTTATTTAGCGGCATATTAGAGACAGTTTGAACACATTATTTAAAAATATTAATTTGAAGTTTTTTTGTATTGTTATGTATAGTTATGGCTAACTGCTAGTAAAATGTCAATAAAATAAATAAGACATTAAGTGCAATTTAAAATTCTGAACAATTTTTTCATAAGCAATAAACACAATAGCCTAAATGTAAGTGGTGATTACGCAAAAACACAGTAAATAAATAAATAATGTCCACGCAGCAGATAAGCAGATACCACCCTCTACTCTCTCTAGAGGGTGCACTATACGGTGAACAGGGTCGTATTACATTTTTGTTTTCCCTATGCCTGAAAAACGAATCAACACCGTGTATAACCATGAAGTTATCATACACGAAGAAAGTTTTGTTGACCCAAACAAAGCAAACATATATGCTCAAAATATAGAAAATATGTGGTTAAGGCAAAAAGAAAACTTAAGAGGCAGCATGGAACGTCACAAGCCTTATCCCCCTCGTATCTGCATGAATTCATTTGGAGAAACAAATTTCGCGAAAATATTTTTATGAATTTTCTTATTTGCATAAGGCAACAATATAATTTGTAAAACTTTATTTTTTATTGGTTACATTTACTTTTAAATTTCGTTAAATATTTGTCTTATTTTAGCGTAGCTTGTTGGGTTCGTTAGTCTTACGGGAAGACGAATACACTTTGCAATTGAAGGTTTTTATTCTTAATCGAATGGAAGTACACCAAAGTATACAGTGAGAATTTTTTAGCGTAGAACATATGCATCTTTGCTACAATATTGAAGGTGAGTTTTTTAAAATCGAACATAGGCTTAATATGTATGTGGGCTTCGTTACTATGGAAACCATTCGTACTTGTTTGTCTAGCACTGAAGCTCTTTTTCCGAAATAGATAAAAATAATCATTAATCAGTTTTCTGGAAGTTTGTGAACATATCCTAAACGGTTATAAAAATTGTCAATTGCCTTAAACTGATCCTGCTCGATACCAGTTGTAGATTTGTGTCCTTTCATTCGTTGAATAATATGTCAAATTGCATTGTCAAATGTGTGAAAGAAAAATAATGACAATTAATGTTAACCATATCCATGGTTACCACGTACTTTTTGGCCTATATTTGATTTAAAAAAATTTAATAGCACTTATGTATGTATGTTCTACGTTAAAAAATTACAAAATAAACAACAACATTCTTTTTTTTATCCGCACACTCAAGGCACACGCTTTATTTTTAAAAGCTTTCCTACTGCACTGGACCCAAAATTCCCTCCTCTGCCAAAGGTTCTTTGTTGCGGCGATACGGACGGTACCCGGCGAGTGAATGGTAATTGACAGTTGTCATACTCTGGCGACGCGGTCTCTCTCGGAGAGGTGCATTTTGATCGTCTTCAGTACTTGGACCGTGATCATTAAAGACAGGCAAATTTTCAGTAGGTGTGTGTTCCGCGGCTTTGTGATCTTGATTTTCAGTAGGTGGGTGTTCCGCAGCTTTGTGATCTTGGTTGGAAACTATTTTCACCGGTCCTTCTTCACCTAAATCTATGTATGGGCAATGAGCTACCTCAAGAAGGCGTTTCCAAATTTGATTGAAATAACGAACAATGTTTTTGTCTCCTACTTTTATTTCAGCCATTGTGTTACCAACTAGTTTTACGATAACGCCATTGACACGGGTGCCATCCCATAATTCAACTATAACTTCCTCCCCTTCTTCGAAGTTGCGTCGACGGGCACCATGATGATGGTCAAATTGAGCCTTCATTTCGACCTGTGCTGGACTCAATTCACAGACTGAAGTTGGACTAGGTTTAAAAAAATCAAGCGGTGTTCGGGTTTGACGTCCAAAAAAGACTTGTGTAGGAGTACAATCATCTAGTTCACTATGTGGTGTGTAATTGTATGTGGCTACTTCTACATCTAGGCAGTTCACTGAGTTGTCCAAAGATTTTTTTAAGGTTTGTAACATCCGTTCAGCTAGGCCATTTGATTGAGGCATGCGTGGTGATGACCTAAGATGGACAATGTCAAACTCTGAACAAAGTTGAGCAAATTCTGTCGCCGTGAACTGAGTTCCCTTGTCGGAGACAATTGTGCTTGGTGCACCAAAATGTCGGAAAAGGATACGGAGATAGTTGACTGTAGCAGAAGCTATTGCTGGCATAATCCAAGCTGCATCAGTGTAGCCGGAAAAACTGTCGACTATTACGAGAAAAGATTTTCCTATTGTTGGCTCACCAAAGTCCATATGGATGCGATCCCATGGCTTCTTTGTATCAGGCCACGGATGTAGAGGTTCCTTAACAGGGTTGGCTACGGTAAGACCACACTGAAAGCAGGATTTTACCCTATCTTCATATTTCGTTGGACATTCTGGGCCAGGAGAAGTGATGGCGAGCCAGATTCTTCATGCGTTGGATTCCTGGGTGACCACGATGCAAGCATCTCAGCACAAAATTACGAAGCTTGTTTGGAATTATGACTCGTTGGTGGTGCTATCTGACTTCTCGTAGTAGGGTGCCAGTTCTGGATCAAACTTATCTTCACTGCGCCATCCATTTTTGACTCGATCTATGACTTTGTTGAGAGATAATCTTGCTTGGTGATTTCACGAAGCATTTTACAAGCTTTTTACATAGCTTCCAAAGTAATATCGTTGAGTTCTTGATCAATGTGAATGGAAGCAACGACATTTTCAATGTCGTCCTCCTGAGCTTCTTGACGGGTTTCTTGAATTAATCGAGATAGGGCATCCGCATGTCCAAAATCTTCCGTTCGAATGTATTCAATGCTGAAATCATAGCCAATCAAACGAAATGCCCAACGCCGTAGACGAGTAGCAGTACGTTCGCTCAATCCTTTGGTGTTGGAAGTCTTTAACAGCGCAAGTAGTGGGCGGTGGTCAGTTTGAATGAAGTGTCGTCCCCATACAAACTTGTGAAATCGCTCGACAGCGGTGACCAAGGCGAGGGCTTCTTTCTCGATTTGACTGTAGTTTTGCTGCGACTTGGTCAATGCCTTGCTCATATGGAATACTGCTTTTTCATTACCGTCAGCGTATCGTTGGAGTAGAACACCACCAATGCCCGTTTGACATGCATCCGCTGAAATTAGGAGTGTCTGACGTGGATCATAATGTGCAAGTAGGAGAGGCCCTCTGAGAGTGCGTTTAATTTCACTAAAGGCTTCCTGTTGTCGATGAGTCAATTTGAATGGTACGTGCTTTCGTAGCAATTCCTTCAATGGTGCTTTGAGTAGATGGACATGTTGTATGAATTTTCCGTAGTAGTTGATAATTCCAAGAAGTGAACGTACCTCCTTCTGATTGGATGGTTGGCGAAGTTCCTTTACAGCTTGTATATGAGTTGGATCTGTAGAAAAACCTTTGTCCGTGACAACAAAACCAAAGTATTTGACTGAAGGCATGTAGAATTGGCATTTATCTCGCTGTAAACGAAATCCCCAGTCTTGAAGACGTTGCAATACTTGATGTAGACGACGATCTTGTGTTACCTGATCAGGTGCCATGATGAGGATGTCATCCAAATATATGATTACACCATCGATTCCAGAGAGACAACACTCTATAGTATGCTGGAAAATGGCTGGAGCAGGCTTGAGGCCAAAGACAAGGCGATTGTACTGGAATAGTCCCCGGTGAGTCGTGATTGTAGTAAGCGGTCGGCTTGAATCATCTAGATGCAGTTGATGATACGCATCTGAGAAATCAAGTTGACAAAAAACTTTGCTTCCACTAAATTTTGCCATAATCTCTTCTATGTTTGGAATAGGATAATCATCTGTGAGTAAAGCGTCGTTGAGCCCAGTTGAGAAATCAGCACTGAGTCGGATCTTCCCATTAGCTCGACGGGCGACCACAATTGGAGCGGTCCATTCAGGCGATTCCACTGGAATCAAAGTACCATTCTTGACGAGCCCATCCAATTCAGCATTCAGTGTTTCTTGAATAGCTAGTGCGAGAAGACGATATGCACAATGTACAGGTCTGCTCCTGGTTTAAGACGAAGATGCACTTGAGTCTTTGTGCAGGAACCAGCATCTTGTCCAAATAATTTCGGATACTGCGATTGCAGCGAATTAACAGTGACTTCAGTCAATGTGACATTGTTGACATTAGTCCATTTGATAATGTCAAGACCGGAAAGTTCTTTTTCGCTAAGCAGGTATATATGCATTATTATTTATTACTAGAATAGGGGCTGTGATGGAATTTCCGTTGAAAGTGAAAGTGACCTCACAGGTACTTAGGGTTTCAATTTTAATTCCGTCAGCATTAAAAACTTTTGCAGGACACTCGTCAAGAATTGGTGTCCCAATTTGTTTCCAAGTTGTCGCGCCAATAGTAGAAATGTCAGCACCAGTATCTGCTTGCATTCTGACATTGATTCCATTGATCTTGACGTTGAAAAACTTTTGATAATGCTCATCCATAAAGTGAATGTCCTGAAGGCAGATATTCTTGACCATAGAGAAAGTAAGTGAAAGAGGATCAACTCTGTGTAAATTTTTTGGCGGTAGCAGAGACACTAAGGGCGGTTCCCGGAACTATTGTCGCCTTAAACGGTAATTCAGATATCTACTTTACCCGTAACTAAAGAGCGCGTAAATTTCAAATTGAATAATAGTACGTATACATATCGATGAAGTTCTGAAAAGACAAAAGCTCCAAAATAGTCAATGTTGACTATTTTGGCGATTACATCTTTTCAGAATTTTATCGATATGTGCGTAACAGGTATTATTAATAATAATAATACTATAAATGATTGATAATAACATAGATAATTTTTAATTAAAACTCTTAAATGGTTTAATTGTGCTGTTTTATTATATAATAAATAAACAGGATTGAACAAGAAATATAAATATTTAAATAAATAACGAACAAACTTTAATACAAACTCTGAAAAGTGAACAAAAAATAAATAGGTATGAATCAAGAATGAAATTCAAATATTATGTACGTAATATAAATATTTACAGTTACTTATGTAAAAACTTTCTCATTCTGCTTTGCTTCTATAAAGCAAGTTTTGAATTTTTTAAATCTCTAAAACTTTTCTTAACAACTGTATTCATCATAACTTTTAACAGATAACGTTGAACTAATTCTTTATGTAAATCACATGAAAACCAATGAAAATTAACAGAATGTAATAAAAACATGGGCAGTCTTGTGACAAGTCCTTCGCTTATAATGAGTGTGGATATTGAGTGATTTGAAGAGACCACAAACATATGGCAATGAGGAAACACTTCATATTGCATGTTGCATATGTGACCAGGGTACGACAAATGCTGCAACATTGAAACAACTTATTCAAGAGTGCCATACTGATAGGCCAGGTCCTTTTTTCACGGTAAATGATCAAAAAATTGTTGCTCTTCATGATCCTCCACACCTTTTAAAGAATCGTAGAAATGCACTAAAGTCATACAACATAAAATTTGATGAGAACAAAATTGCTAAATGGGAACATATTATTGAATGTCATAATTTTGATAATCAAAAAAGGTTTCAAACTTTGTATAAAATTAAACACGATCACTTATTGTTGCAGCAATCACTTCTTAAAATGAAAGTATCTATTGCTGCCAAAACTATGAGTAATACAGTAGCGGCTTCTCTTGAAACAATGAGTATTTTTGAGTTGATAAGCTTTTCGATTTTTTTAATGGCGTTTCGTTATTCTCAAAAGGCGGCAAAGCTTTAAGATGTTGTGTTAGCAACAAAAGTAAACACGTTCACTTTTGGTATTCGATACTGGAGAAAGTAAAGTAAAGAAGGATGGATTCAGACAATACAAGGTGCCATTATGATTTGGAATATGTGTCAAGAAGCTGGCTTTAAATTTCTTAGAACTCGAGCATTAAATCACGACCCTCTAGAAGATCTTTTTAGTGTTATTAGACAACATGGAAGGGCACACATTAATCCGAATTTTTTTATATTAAAACAGGTCGTGTTTCACGAGCACCAAAATGTAAAGAAGGATGGATTCAGACAATACAAGGTGCTATTATGATTTGGAATATGTGTCAAGAAGCTGGCTTTAAATTTCTTAGAACTCGAGCATTAAATCAAGACCCTCTAGAAGATCTTTTTAGTGTTATTAGACAACATGGAAGGGCACACATTAATCCGTCGCCTTTTCAATTCATAAGTGCTCTTAAAACTGCAATATTAAATGGTCTTTTTGCTTCACCAACTTATAATTCTAACTGCGAGGATGATAAAATTAATATTTTAGAAAATTTGAATGACTTCTTGTTAAACATTCCACTCCGATCGAAGACGTTTTCAAACTTTACTAGTTACTTTTTCCTTGGTTGGTCGAGGAATCCTTGAAAAATAAGATAATCTAAATTAATATTTAAGAACGTGCAGCTACTAAAAATAAGGCAATTATAATGTAACCCTTCATCTACATTTATTTAGGCTGGATTTCAGCATCAAAGTAATGGAGACTTAAAATTAATTTCGCTTTTAACCTGTACAAATAGCATAGGCTAACGGCACTAAATTATAAGTCTAGATTATGCAATTATGAGTCGATTATGCGTTTATCTGTAATGATGGTAAGATCTCTAACCCTGGTTTGCACTGAACAAAAAGAAGAAAAGAACTCAAGATTTATTACCTTTAATAAATAAACAGCTCGAAAACATATGCAAAATTTTCTTCGAAAAAATCAAAACGAGTTAAATTCGTTCAAGAAATGCAAATTACAGTCCGCTCTATCGTCCCAACATTTTTGTTAATTGAGGTTATGTCTTACAGAGAACGCAGAATCGACCAATTACTTCGATTATGAAGTTCAGACAAATCTTATTATAATATTTCATAAAAGAAATTTATAAAAAAACTAAAGTAAAAATTACATTTACATTTTTAAGATTACTTACCGTACGACCAGTCTACGAGGTTTAAACACAACTCCACTCAGAAAAAAAAATGCATTGAATTAACAAGAAATATTGCTATTGACTGTATTTAATCAAAAATATGTTAAACTTGCCCTTTCAATGCATTCTTTTTTCTGAGTGTGACATATAGGTGTGACAACAAAATAAACAATCTGAACTTAGCAACGGAATGAACTAGAAATTTCCATTCTAACCAACCATCACATCAACATGTAAAAGAATTCCCTAGAATATAGCATCACTAACGCATCGAAGAGTGGTTCTACGAACTAACAATGATCTTCCCAATATATCTATCTCAGTAAACAGTCTTTCCTTATTTTGTCTATGTTCTTGACTGAAGTATTTCGTTTTCGTGCTGTCTTTATCATTCCGTCCTCTTGTATTCCTTCTTTCTCGACCTTTTTCTTTTTACGACAAACTTTGGCCAAATGACCAACAACGCAATAATTACATGTAGTATGCTTGTGTGGACAATCGATGCGCCAGTGTGAAGTTGATCCACAGCCTTGACATGACGATGTTGAATGTGATTCAGACTTTTTCATCTGGCTGTATACCCTCGGTTTATTTTTATTTGATTTAAAGTTAACAGAGTTGACTTCCGCAGTATTTATTGTTCTACACTCAAGTGACTCAACATTTGTGTCGACGACTCGGTCGGAATAAGAACGACACTTGTCCCTGATCTCAGCAAACGTTGATGACTGCCTGTCTTTGAGTATAATGGCTCTAAATGGTTGATAATACGGATCATTCATTCGAAGTGCGACCAAGAGAAGTTTGAACTTGTCAAGACCTAATTTGTCAAATTGAAATATGTCTCTCTCCAGGTTGACGTCATCCAAAGCAGTGTCAATGTTGCGGTTTGTTGCCTTTGCAGTAAGAGTATCGTAACGACGCCGAAATAGTGTGCGTGTATCGGAAAACAGGTCTTCCAGAACTTTAATAAGGTCATCAAATTTCATTTCCGTCGGTTTATTCGGTGAAATGCGACCACAAAGTTGACGGTATTCTTGGTCTCCAAGAGCATTGAGTATGAGTGACACCTGCAATTCTACAGGAAGGGTTGATAATGCTTCTGAGAAGGTAATCTTGTGGCATTGATACCAATGAGAGAATGTAGAATCGATCGATAAATCAAAGGTAAACGTTCCAATACGAGCAGCTAAGTTGTCCAATGTTGGCTTACTTGAGGTTGAAACCTTTTGTTGCTCTTTTAGAAGACGCAATTCTTCTTGTTGAGCTTGTAGAAGCGTGACCATACTTTGAAGAATCTTTTCCATTTTTGTATCCATTTCAACTACTGACTGCGCCAATTGTTGGGTTCGTTAGTCTTACGGGAAGACGAATACACTTTGCAATTGAAGGTTTTTATTCATAATCGAATGGAAGTACACCAAAGTATATAACAAACTCACATAAACAACAACATTCTTTTTTTTATCCGCACACTCAAGGCACACGCTTTATTTTTAAAAACTTTCCTACTGCACTGGACCCAACATAGCTTTTAAGTTTAATGATATTAGTTAGATTAATCAAGTATTAAGTTCACTAATTATGTTTATTTTTATTTAACAAAATATTCCATTTCATTAAATACTTGTTGTTTATTAGTATGCACTTTATGCTATTTATTAACGAAGGTTTCCTTAATATAAGTATTGGTATGAATTCTCATTTTCGGCGTAAAAATTCAACATCTGGCAACATCGCAATACAAATATCGCTATACGTCAGAATTTGGCGACCTAAACTGCAGGATTACTAGTAATTATATAGTCTTTATTTACAGCGACTTGTCGACTTGGGTAACTCAGATTTTGATGAGTTGAATGGATGCATAGACTTCATAGATAAGAGTTTTGCTCGTTTGGTACTTCTTTCGTGATAGTGACAGCCCAGTGTTGGCTACTGCTCTATCACCATTTGATTAAACAATCCTCAAAATGCTTCAGAAATTCTCTGCAATCCAAATGATCAGGTCTGGGATTACATCCCAGCAGCATGTCAGAAAACTTCAGGACATTCATGACACAGTAAATTTTAAAAATTTACCATTGTTCTCTTCCTGTAGAAGACTGCAAGAAATGTAAACAATGGTTTTACAAACACTGTGGACAGCACCCTGTTATTTTAATGGATTTTGGGGCCGTAGGTAGTACATCTATGGCAGATGTGGTTGAAAGTTTGAACGAAGTAATCAGAGATGCATACGAGCCCTGTCTCAGTGAAGTTGGCCCAACTAACGAAAAATTTTTTTTTCAGAAAATCTTTCTTGTAGAAGGAAAATTTATGAGAATCAATACAATTTTGTAATGATATGGGAATTGTTTATTAACTTTTAATATATAAAACTAAATTCTAACTAACAAAAAATAGGAACACGAAAATATATCTAATATTATCGCAAAATAAAAAATCGACGAAAATTAAAGATAAACCTATCATTGCGTTACGTCGCCTTTTCGACTTATTATCCCTTCGATACATTTGGACACTGTGTTAACTAAAGTTTGGCATTCATCAGGTGGGAAGTTGTCCCAAATTTGTTGAAACCAAGCACATAACTCTGGAACGGTTCTTGATGGCTGCGAGCACAACTTTCTGAAAATATCTGAGAATATTTTTAAGAAATACTTTTAAACACATATGGATGGATTAAAAACTGTATATCTTGAATCAGTTTTTTTTTATTGTAATATTATATTCAGTTTCCATATTGTGAATACATAGTTGGGCCAACTATGTAGTTGGGCAGTACAAATATTTGGTAACGGAAGTTAATAGAAGAACGATTGTGGTCAAGCACAAAGAACAAGCAAATGGGCCCTCATGACGTAGATGAATTTTTGCAACATTATAGTTATTTCAGGTCAACAAGCGATCAAAAGATGTTGCTACTTTAATGTCCATTATAGTTATCATAAGCGTAGGAAGTTTTGGTTAAATGCAAACACAAGCGAAGAACAGAAAAAGATCTACCTGGTGAATGGTCTGCCCTTTTTAGCTGAATGCTTAAATTAGCACTTCAAAAGTGAAGAAATTGGAAAAGGCATTATCCTACTATTACTATTACCTGTAGTAATAAATTAAATCCGGCACGAAAAGATCGTTTTCTTTTTTAAAGGATTTTTATTGACTTGTCAAGAACGCTCTTTTTTTTACATGGCACATCATATTATTAACATTTCTCCCCCTCAGTAAGTGCTTCCGCGTCATGGAATCGTTTACTTCGTTTGAACATCTAATACACATAACTTTGATACAGGACGTCAATACGTTGTTCGAGATCTCGTCATAACATCAACAATTCTTGTCTTACCATCCTTAGCTTAGTATAATTTCACAACTCTTGCTTTTTGCCAATTATTTCTTGGCCCGTGAGGATCCACAATCATTACTATGTCCCCAAGAGCTATAGGTTTGTTTTCTTCTAACCATTTTGTTCGCTTTACTAAAGTAGGTAAATAATCTGTAACCCATCTACTCCAAAATAAATCTGCTAATCTCTGTGCTGCTCGCCACTTTGTCATTAAATTTAAATCCTTGTTGTTAGTGTCAGAAATAGGTAAAGCTGCGTAAGAAGGACCAATAAGAAAATGATTTGGTGTCAAGGCTTCAGCGTCATCTGAGTCAATTGAAACATGAGTCAACGGCCTACAGTTTAAAATGTTCTCACATTTAATAAGAAAAGTTCTCAGTACATGTTCCGGCGGGTATTTCGTCTTCAATACTTCCCTTAAATTATTTTTAATTGTCTGAATAAGACGTTCCCAAGCTCCGCCCATATGAGGAGCTTGTGGTGGATTGAAATTCCAATTTATGTTTCTTGTAGAGCAAAATTTCAAAACTTCATTCTGATTTAAATTTCGTAGGGCTTCTGAAAGTTCTCTTTCTGCTCCTCTAAAATTTAGACCATTATCACTGTACATTTCTTCTGGAAAACCACGTCTGCAACCAAACTGTCTTAATACGTGAATAAATGAATCAGTGCTTAAATCATGCGCAATTTCTAAGTGCACTGCTCGCGTTACCATACAGGTAAATATGACTCCGTACCTTTTCTCATGACTTCGTTTTACTGTTACTTCTATAGGTCCAAAATAGTCAGTACCCGTCTTTATGAAAGGTCTTACGATTGGTTCTAGTCTACATAAAGGTAACTGACTCATTTTCGGAATTTTTGGCACTGCTTTTCCATTTTTACAGTGCTGACAATTTCTGATTACATTTTTCACAGCCTGTCTTATTCGTACCTCCTGTGCAAGGTGATTAAGTAATTCATGATGATGCAAAATAATTAATTTTGTTATCAAGTGATTAGAATCTAATATGATAGGTTTTCTTAGATCGTTGTTACAGTCTTCTAAATTATTTAATCGTCCTTCTAAGCGTAATAAGTTGTCTTTGTTTAATACACAAGTAAGAATGTAAAGTTTACTAGAAGAAGGTATTAGTTTACCCTGTGAAAGAAGATGTATTTCCTTAAAAAAATTGTCTGTCTGAATTTTTCGATACAAAAGTGTCTCTGCTTTTTGTATTTCTTTATATTCCAATTCTGTATTTTTCTTTATACCTGTTTTACAAACTTCAATAAAACGTAACATCAAAGCAGTTGTTCTTAAGATTCTATTCCATTTCGAAAATCTAGTGGGATCTGGTGTGATTAAATTTTTTGTAAGAAAATTGACAAATACGAAATCTTTTTTGATTTCCAAAACTTCCTGATCAATACTGATACTGTCTTCTTTCCATTTATCCCATTTGTCTAACGGCATTGACAAAAATTGTGGACCTGTTAACCATCTGCTCTCAGGAGTAAAATCAATTAATTTTGTTCTTTTTGTAGCTTCATCTGCAACATTTTCTTTGGAATGTATGTAATTCCATTCGTCGTTCCTAGTTATTTCTTGAATATCTCCTAGTCTTTGAGCTACAAAAGTTTTAAAACGCCGAGCTTCAGAACGAATCCAATAAAGAACGGTTTTAGAATCTGTCCAATAATATGATCTATCTAGTTTGACTTTTAAATTATTTTGTAGCATGTTGCCTAAACGCGCACCCATAACAGCCGCTTGTAATTCTAACCTAGGAATAGACATTGGCCGTAATGGTGAAACTCGGGTTCTGGCAATCACAAAGCTTGTACTTATTTGGTTTTCATATTCATAGCGAAGATAAGCAACTGCTGCAAAGGCATTTTCTGAAGCATCACAAAAGATGTGTAATTGTATGTTGCTTTTATTTCTGTCTAAGTTTGAATATTGTCTAGGAAGTTTAAATTTATAAATATTTTTCAAGTCCTGTATCCACAGTTGCCACTTATCGTTTAATGTGTCAGTAATTTCGTCATCCCATCCAATTCCACTTCTCCAGATATCTTGTAAAAGAATTTTGCCTTGTATAACAAAGTTTGCTATAAATCCAAATGGATCAAATACACTCATAACTGTTTTCAGAACATCTCGTTTCGTTGGTCTTTTTAAGTTTTCTAAAATATCGGGATTTATCTTATGAAACTGTGTTTTAAAAGTGTAAATGTCATTTTGAGGATGCCACCAAAGACCTAAAATTATTTCAGTTGTGTTGTCGTCAATGTCCATGTTTTCAGTCCTAATATTAGTTAAATTTGAATTGATGTGACTAATAATTCCTTTGTAATTTGATATCCAGTTACAAATCGTAAAACCACCTTTTAAATGTACCAATATCACATCACTTATGAGTTTCTTGGCTTCATCTACAGAATCTGCGTTGCCAAGGTTGTAACGTATGCTTGTCGGTGTAGCTCGGTGGGGAAATTAAGTTCCAGAATTCGAAGAATTAAATATATTAAAATAAAATAAAGGTAACACTTCAATAATAATAATGAAACGAAAACGGTGTCCTCCTGGTGGCTGCAGGTTATCGCGGACGGCTGCGGGGCGGTAAAACGGACGGGGGTAGCCACCTGTATTAAACGGTAGGGGGTAGAAACGGTGGCGGCGGGTTGACCACGCCAGAGAGAAAAGACGGTGAGCGGTAGCAGTAGCGGCGGGTTGACCACGCCAGAGAGAAAAGACGGTAAGCGGTAGCGGTAGCGGCGGGTTGACCACGCCAGAGAGAAAAGACGGTGAGCGGTAGCGGTAGCGGCGGGTTGACCACGCCAGAGAGAAAAGACGGTGAGCGGTAGCGGTAGCGGCGGGTTGACCACGCCAGAGAGAAAAGACGGTGAGCGGTAACAGTAACGGTAGCGGCGGGTGGACCACGCCAGAGGGGAAGAGAATGGCGGGATGACCACGCCAGGTAGGAGGGTTGGTCAGTATACCGCGGAAGACCAGCAGTATACTGACGGTCTTCTATGAAGCGAGGCGGCTTTTATAAGGATAAGCGCCTCCTCTTCGTGACGTCTTCTATGGTAGGACAGCGCGAAGATGCAGCGCTGTCGATGCACGGTGTTGACAAACCAGTTCAAGCGGAGGGTGAAAGGTCACGCGTAAATACACTTCATTACATTCCCCCCTTTCTTAAAATCGAACGGGTTGGAGCCCGTTTCATGGCCAAGCCTTTATTAGGGCACCCAAACCCGTTTAACAAATAATCCGGAAACTTAAATGAAAACCCAACTAGTTCTCACCTCACAGTATCGAAATCCCTGGCACACACTGATTGGTGACGTCGGCTGGCGGCATCGGCAAAGTTATCCAGCGGACCTGTTCTGGGTTGCCGGGAGCCGGATACGGAACCCGCACTCTGCGCTTCCGAAAACTATGGGCTGGTCGTAATTTCCACAGGGGGATGCTCACTGGTACAGCCAAATCTTTGCCGGGCGTCGCAGGTGGTCCGTGGGTATCGCCGGGGCGAGGATTGCTCGGTGGTGTGTCGAAGATGCTTCGCTGCCGGGTTCGGGCTGGTGATTTCCCAAACAGCCTTTCAAACATTTCTTCCCGACGAATCTCCTGCTGGATATTCCGGCCAGGTGTTACGGGCAATGGGGTGGGTGGCAACGGCGTAATAATGGCAGGAACCGGTGTCAACCGGATCGGCGACGTGTCCAATTGTAGCACATCGGATGTTGGACCTCTGGATGCCGGTGGTGTTCGCGGGCATCGCAGCACTTCGTTGCATACGGAAATCGGCGGTGTGTGTACCATGGTTACTATGCACGAAATGGTTTCAAGTCCTTGAGGTGGACGTTCTTAAATAGCTTGGCGGTGGTGTTATCCCTCAACTGGAATATGACGGGGGAAAGGACTTTGGTCACGGTGAGTGGGCCGGAATATTTCGGCGCTAATTTGGCCGCGAATCCTTTACTGGCGTTTGATAAAATGTAGTCTTTCTTCATGACCTGATCGCCGAGGTGACATCTCCAGTCTCTTCTCCGTAAGTCGTAATACTTCTTCTGCGTTTCGAAGGCTCGGTTTAAATTCAAACGGACTAAATCGAAAATTTCCTGTAGTTGCTCGAGACGCTGAACACGCCTATTGACGCCAGCTTCTTCGTTTTGCTCCGGTTCGTTACGTGGCATCTCAGGTTTCTGGTACAGGCGATTCGGGATGTTTAACTCTCTTCCAAAGTTTAATAAAGCCGGAGAAAAACCAGTGGACTCGTGTTTTGATGTATTTATTGCCAACATAAACTCACTTAAACGTTGGTCCCATTTTCGATGGTTTCCCTCACAGTATTGCGCAACCATTTGCTTGATAACCTTATTTGCTCGTTCTACAGGATTCGTTTGTGGTGTGTACGGAGGCGATAAACGATGTTTAATTCCCATATCCCTTAGAATCTGCTTGAAAGCTCGATTGGTAAACTGGGTCCCATTATCGGTGATTACTACTTGAGGACATCCAAATCTTGCTAGGATTCTTTCCTTGAATGCTTGAATGACGGCGGTTGAAGTGGCTTTTCGGAGGGCTTGAAATTCTAGCCATTTAGTAAATCGGTCCTGGAATACTATAATATAACAGTGTCCCTTGGCAGATCGAGGTAGCGGTCCAATAAGATCTGCGCTAACGGTTTCCCACGGTTCATTGTTCGGAGACTTGTACATTTTTCCAGGTATCTGTTGTTGAGATGGTTTATATCGCTGACATGTTAAACATGAACGGACGTAGCGAGCGATATCCCTAAACATTCCTGGCCAGTAATAGTTCTGCTTGATGCGAGCTACGGTTTTGGCAATGCCTAAGTGTCCTGCTGTTGGAGCGTCGTGATTTTCCCGCAACACTTCACGCCTGTCTTCCTTTGGAACGCATAATTTCCATGCTTCTGTGAAATCTACGTCAGCCACAGCATCAGTTAAATTTCGTCGGTACAATTTATCTTCTTTAATGCAATAATTTTCATATTGATCGGGATTCCTATGTACTTGAATGAAATTCTTTCGGTACCAGTTGCATTTCGTCGAATTCTGTTCAATTACAGCGATGTTGTCGATCGGTTGTCGGGATAATGTATCGGCTAACTGATTCAGTCTTCCTTTTCGGTATTCCACTTCGAAATCAAACTGTTGTAGATGCATGATCCATCTGGCTAAACGACCTGTAGGGTTTGGTAAATTTAATAACCATTTTAAAGATTGATGATCACTCTGGACTCTGAAATGATATCCTTCCAGATAAACTCGCATCTTCTGTATTCCCCAAACAATGGCCAGACATTCCTTCTCGGTAGTGGAATAATTTTTCTCGGTCTTGGACAATGAACGACTGGCGTAAGCGACTACTCAATTTCTGCCATCTATTTTCTGTAATAGTGCTGCACCTAGACCATGATTTGATGCGTCGATCTGTAAAATGAAAGTTTGCGAAAAGTCTGGACAGGTTAGAATCGGAGCTTGGGTAAGTTGCTTCTTCACCTCGGTAAATGCGTTTTCTTGCGATTCGGTCCACTGCCACAGCTGAGCTTTTCTTAACAATTTAGTCAGGGGTGCTATTATCTGGGAGAACAGCGGTACAAATTTCCTATACCAAGACAGTGTTCCTAGGAATTTTCGCAGTTCCTTTACATTGTTTGGCGCTGGTAGTTCTTTAATTGCTTTGATTTTATCTGGGTCAGTCTCAATGCCTTCTTCTGACACAACATGTCCCAAATATCGGATGGATTTCTTGAAAAATTGACACTTTTCCGGATTCGGACGTAGATTCGCTTCGTATAATTTCTTGAATACCTTTTCTAAATTCCGTACGTGTTCTTTGAAGGTTTGTCCTAATACGATTATATCGTCCAAATATGCTAAGGCGATGGACTCCATCTCTGGCCCGATGATTGTATCTAATAATCGTTGAAAAGTTGCCGGTGCTGAATGCAACCCAAAAGGCATGACGGTGAATTCAAACAATCCTTTTCCAGGCACTGTAAAAGCGGTAATTGGCCGGCTGTCTTCGGTTAGCGGAATCTGCCAATATCCGTGCTTTAAATCAATCGTCGAAAAGTATTTTGATCCGCGAAGTTTGTCTAATATGTTGCTAATAAATGGCAACGGGTATGCATCCTTCTCTGTTACACGATTAATTTGACGAAAGTCAATGCAAAATCTATGTTTGCCGTCTTTCTTCTTCGTAAGAACTATGGGAGAGCTCCACGGACTGTGTGATGGTATTATTACTCCATCCTGAAGCATTTTGTTCACTTCTTCGTTCACTGCATTCATTAAAGCTGGATTTAACGGACGGTGTCTTTGTTTAATCGGAGTATTTTCTTGAAGACGGATATGATGTTTAACCAGCGGTGTCGGCATCGTCACCTGTTGAAATCGCATAAACTCATTATCTAACAGTATTTTAGCTTCTTCTCGTTGAGTTGGTGACATTGTAGGGCAGAACTGATAATCAATATCGGTAGCATTGACTGCAATAACGGTTTCTTCTTTGCCGAATTCAATTTCTCTGTTTCCGGTTTTCACAATCACTTGATTTGCTGCAAGGAAATCCATGCCCAATAAAATATTGCTTGTTAGTTGCGGTAAACATAGAAATGTGGTCCTCTTTTCGTATCCTTGAATTTGAAATGTGATGTCGATTTCATAATCAATATCGACGCTTGCACCATTCGCCATTAATGCCTTAAAAGAGAGTTCGGTAGGTTTTAGTGCAAATCCGAATTTTTCGCTGTGAGCAGCTGTCTCCTGGCTTACGTAAGATAGAACAGAACCTGTATCTATTAATGCCTTGAAAATTTCATCGCCAATCTGGACGTCTATTTGCAATCTGTTGTCAATGGTCTTCTCAATATTTGTGCCATTAATGAACGGAACGGGCGTCTGTGCATGTGTAGTAGAGGACTTTACTGGCGACGGCTGGGGTTGCCTCTGGTCCCAGCCCATCTCGAGTTTCCCGGACACGGACAATCTCTGGAGAGGACGCCTTCTTTTCCACATCGAGAGCAGAACAACTTCGGCGGTTGTGTACAGACGGATTTACGATGCCCTGTATTTCCACATCGCCAACAAATTTCGTTGCTCCTAATCGATGTCGTCGGTTGATTGGATTTCTTCGGTTCTGGCTTGTGAGTGCGTGTTGAAGTCTCATTACGAAATTTATCTTCTTTTCGTGCGTCGGCCCTCAATTCAACATCGAGCTTTTCAAACTCGTCGATATGCCTTATGAGCTCGTTGATAGAGGCAAATGATGCTTTCTTAATATAATACCGGTATTCGGCTCGTAATTGACGGTAGATATTTTGCAGTTGCTTTTCTTCAGAGAAACCTCCATGTCTTCGCATTAACGTTTGCAAAGCGATTATGTAATCCTTGCCTTTCTCGTGAACACCCTGTACACGACGATTAATTTCGGCCTCCAGACCCTCGGCATACTCTGGTGGAAAGTAAAATAATTTGAAGTCATGAATAAAGTCACTCCAACGGTGCCATGAATCCTTGTTGTTTCTATACCAAAGATTCACTTGTCCTTTTAAGAGTTCGGGTAGGGCACGTAAAGTTATGTCATCTGTAATTCCGTATTCTTTCGTAAGTTCTTCGATCCTTTCTAAGAATAGTACTGGATCGGACTTCCCGTCGAAATTCACATTCCACTTACGAATCTGATTTAAAACGTCTAGTTCCGTCTGCTTGAGTACAGATGTCCCTTGTGAGGTGCTCGCGCCTTCTCTTAAATATTTGACGAGACGCTTTCGTAAGTCTTCCACTTTGCCTTCGGTGTCTAGTTGGAATTTTCTTAATTCGGCTGTTAGGTCGTCTTTCTTTAGAAGGTACACCCAACCAACTCGTAGGTCAGCGGCTTCATTCGTGGTTCCTTCGTCGTCGTTCCTCATCTTGTTAGTCTGTCCCTGCTCGGGCGCCAAAATTTGTAACGTATGCTTGTCGGTGTAGCTCGGTGGGGAAATTAAGTTCCAGAATTCGAAGAATTAAATATATTAAAATAAAATAAAGGTAACACTTCAATAATAATAATGAAACGAAAACGGTGTCCTCCTGGTGGCTGCAGGTTATCGCGGACGGCTGCGGGGCGGT
Organism: Dorcus parallelipipedus; assembly: GCA_958336345.1. Lineage (NCBI taxonomy): Eukaryota > Metazoa > Arthropoda > Insecta > Coleoptera > Lucanidae > Dorcus > Dorcus parallelipipedus. Next base: position 34,842,741 of record OY284478.1, read on the forward strand.
AAAACGGACGGGGGTAGCCACCTGTATTAAACGGTAGGGGGTAGAAACGGTAGCGGCGGGTTGACCACGCCAGAGAGAAAAGACGGTGAGCGGTAGCAGTAGCGGCGGGTTGACCACGCCAGAGAGAAAAGACGGTAAGCGGTAGCGGTAGCGGCGGGTTGACCACGCCAAAGAGAAAAGACGGTGAGCGGTAGCGGTAGCGGCGGGTTGACCACGCCAGAGAGAAAAGACGGTGAGCGGTAACAGTAACGGTAGCGGTAGCGGCGGGTGGACCACGCCAGAGGGGAAGAGAATGGCGGGATGACCACGCCAGGTAGGAGGGTTGGTCAGTATACCGCGGAAGACCAGCAGTATACTGACGGTCTTCTATGAAGCGAGGCGGCTTTTATAAGGATAAGCGCCTCCTCTTCGTGACGTCTTCTATGGTAGGGCAGCGCGAAGATGCAGCGCTGTCGATGCACGGTGTTGACAAACCAGTTCAAGCGGAGGGTGAAAGGTCACGCGTAAATACACTTCATTACAAGGTAATCATCCATGTAATGATCGTCAAGAATCGCTTGAACTGCTTCTGGATAGTGCTGTCTGAATTCAAGGGCGTTTCGATTTTTAGCTTCTTGAGCTAAACATGGGCCACATGTTGATCCAAAGAACACCACACCTATTTCATAAACATCGGGAGATCTGCTTCTGTCCATCGCACGCCACAAAAACCTTTGAGCGCAACAGTCTTCTGGTCGTACTTTTACTTGCAGAAACATTTCTTTAATGTCAGCTGTGAAAGCGTATTTCTTTATTCGAAAGTTTAGTAAAATAATGTGTAGACAATTGTACAAATCAGGACCAGTTAAAAGACAATCGTTTAATGAAATACCTTTACTTTTTGCTGATGCATCAAAAACAATTCTTAATTTATTCGGTTTATTGGGATTAATTACACCAAAGTGAGGTAAATACCATGTTTTTTCGTTTGTTTTTGATGCTTCAATATCCGATAACTTTCTTATGTACCCCTTGTCTAAGAGATAGATAGAGATAGAGATAGATTTTGTCGCAATATGCTTTAGCAAAAATTGTGTTTCTATCCATTTTTTGTTCAGTAAAATACAACCTTTTTAAAGCATTACTCTTACTTTCTGGAAGATGTACTTTATCTTTCCAGAGCAAACCTGTCTCAAATCTATCGTCAATTCTTCGCATAGTGGAATTTAGAATTTCTTGTGCTCTTAAATCTTGTTTAGACATTGGATTATCATACAATATCTTTACACCAAAGGTCTCAGTCTTCCAATGGTTACTGACCATGTCATGTAATACGTCTAAGTCATCCTTTTCTTTTTCATGAATATGGTAAACGATTTTGTTTAGTGAACCACAACAATTCGAAATATGTGTCTTAACATTACCATGTATTACCCACCCAAAAGAGTTTTAGTCATTGCTGGTCCACCCCAAGGTCCAGTGATAATTTTTTTGCTTATAAGAAGAGGCCAGTTGTCTTGTCCGATTAATATTTTTGGCTGAGCATTTGTCATAGAAGATACTTTATTTCCTAAATATGGATAACATTGAGACGTTTCTGACATATTGATAGTTTGACTTGGAAGTGATAAACCTTTAATAGTTCTGACATGTCTTAATTGAAAAGGTTTATCATTATTAGATCCTAGTATCATCAAACTAACTACTTTAGAATCGTCTTGTTCGTTTGTTTCATTACTCGTCCATTTTAAGCAAAGTGTTTGTTGAGGTCCGTCAAGTTTTAGTTGATTGGCTAAATTTTCATCAATTAATGTAACTGTCGAAGCATCGTCTAGCAACGCGTACGTTTCAATTAAATCTTGCCCATTGCTTAATGTCACCGGCAAAATTTTAAAAAGCACTTTTCGTTCCGATGAAATGTGAAAATTACTTTGTGAATTCACATTATCAACGTTACTATAATTGTTTGAAGTTGAACATTCCATTTGGAATACTTCATCTTCTTTATGAAGTAACTGATGATGTGGTCTTTTACAATTCTTGATGTTACAGCTTTTTCTCTTACAGTCTTTCACTGTATGATTATATGACAAACAAGAAAAACACACTTTATTAGATGTGACAAATTTCCATCTCTGATCTGTTGACAAAGAAATGAAACTGGAACACGTGCTTAAATGATGTGCTTCATTGTTACAACAAATGCATTTTCTTGTACTTGTTGTCATAGAAACATCTTTTTTATTAATTTTGTAATTTGATCTGTCACTGTCAAATTTTAATTTATTTCTGACAGGATTTTTTGGTATCTGAATACAGGCTGTATTAGCTTGAATGTCTAACCAGTTTTGAAACTGTACAACAATTAATTTGTAACAAGAACTAGACTTGTTAGAAATATATTCTATCAACTTCAGTTGGTACGAAACCGGAAGTTTATTTAAAAGTTCTTGAAGTAATATAGGATTTCGTAAATAACCGTCCTCTTTTAGACATTCAATTGTGCCAATGACGTTTGTAATTTCATCAGAAAACTCGACTAATGTATTTAAACTGTCTTCTTTGACAGGTGGAAATTTTCTAATTTTGTCAAGTAATACAAAACAAATTTGTTCGGGTCGGCCAAATCTATTTTTCAAAACATTCATTACCTTTTCAACATTTTGTGGCATTATTAGTAAAGATTGTACTGTTTTTCTGGCCGCACCTTTTAAGCTACCTACTCAGCTAGGCGGATTGCGGTTAGCGTTTTGCGGATCCGCTTTTTTAGAACAAATGTTACCGCGGCGTCAATTTTCGACTACTCAGTTTAGCGGCGATAAAACAGCGGCGGAAGTTTATAAAATTTATATAAATTATATTTATATTCTTTTATAAATATTCATCTGTCGAAAATCTCGAAAAACAGAAACAACTCTGCAACAAATTCTGCTGTTGGTCAAACATTTTTTACTAATACTTTTGATTTACCTCCTGCTTCACCCTTGGAGCAAGATGGATCATTAATGCCATACGTCTTAATTGGAGATGAAGCTTTTCAGCTTACTGAATTTATGATGCGACCATATGCAGGTGGCCGAAATAATGGGCTAACAATTGAACAAGAAATATTTAATTACAGGCTGAGTAGAGCTCGCCGGATAATAGAAAATACATTTGGGATAATGGTAGCAAAATGGAGAATTCTACAGCAACCGATCTCAGCAAGTTTAAAAACAACAGAAGTTATTGTACAAGCCATTGTAGTACTGCACAACTTTATAATACAATCTGAGAAGAATTTGCTTCCATCAGCAAGAACATATTGTCCACCAAATTTAGTAGATCACATTGACAGTAGTGGTAGTCTGATAGAAGGATCTTGGAGACAAGAAGAGCAAACACAATTAAAAAGTATCAGCAAGAGAAGTGCATCAAATGCATGTTCAAGAAATGCATGTGTTATCCGTAATAACTTTAAAGACTATTTTAATAGTGCTGGAGGTAGTGTGTCATGGCACAATGAAAGAATACTCAATAAAAAATATTTTTAATTTGAATTTTCTTTTATGAAATTACATTATATCATTTTGTTGCTCTTCCTGTAGCGCGTTGTATGCTGCATTCAGCATACTTATTTCAAGTTCTGTGCGTTTACGAATTGGTAATTTACTAACAATTTCTGCAATTGTACTCAGTGCCATGTTTCCTTGGTATAAGGGAGGTGGTTGCATGAATGTTGGGGGCTGTATTGGTACTAACGAAGTTTCCAAGGCCTTAAGTAATCGCGTTTCTATTGTTCCATCTAAAATAACAAAGTAAATATGACATTTTCATTCAACTCAAAGTGCTTACCATCTGCATCTGCTTTCTGGATAGAGGCTGGCATGGGCTTATTTCTGATGAACTTGTGCTAGGAATTGCTTCTTCTGTGGTGTTTACTAATAAAGCTGTACGCTCAATATTTGATACAGTTCTAAAAATACGTTTTGATTATTTTTATGATATAACAAGCTATAGATGTTAGGGCCGGTACTTTAGTGAATACTTTAGTCACTGGTTAACTTTAACCTTTAGTTTATTCCCATAGAAACAATTTTTGACAAGTATGGGAATAAATTAGGGTTGTAAAATGTCCGGACATTTATTTTTTGGACAGGACACGAATTTAAATATCAGACACTGTCCTGACACTTATATTTAAAATTTCATATTGAAAATAAACTTCGAATTATTTGTACCTTTTTGGGGTTACAGTATCCCTGAGAAATAAAAGTTGTGTATAGTATAGTAGGACAACAGAGCTTGATCATATCGACACTATGTTATCAGACCCTACAGATTTGGTGTTTAAGAATATAATTATGTTGCCGATTGTGATTAAGTCGACAGTTCTAAAATTGAAGTAAGAATCGGTTTGAGGTTTGTTGTTAGTGTTGTTGTAAAATGAAATTATGTCTTTATTAGCATTGTTATGGTAGGTATTAATAAAGACATTATCGATTTCATTAACAATATCAGCAATATGAGATGGAACAGAATTTTTATACGAAGTTAGATTCACTATTTTCAATGTGCTTCAGAAACTTTGACTGTTACGCCACAGATTCTCAAAATACGCTTTTTTTTTCGAGCTTAGTTGTTAGATTAGTGAAGTTTCTTAAAGATTTATAATAATTAAAATAACTAGGGAGGCCAGTTTGTCTTATTTAGATGTAGATTTATCTCGAAGTTGTTGTATATTGTACTACTGTCACGAGAGGTCGCATGATGCGCCAGAGCGTGAATGTCTGTTATTGTTGACACACATGTTGCAATGGCGTGTTCTAATAAAAGTCTTAAGTATTCGCGACCTAATTGTCAACGCGAGAGGTCTCTGTCAATTGCAACATGGCCGATAAAAGGGTGAACAACATTGCAGCTGCGTTAAATATGAAAGTTTGATTGGTACTTGCTTTCTGCTGTTTTCAAAATTAAACCAATCCGTGAAATGTTGTTCACCCTCTTGATGGTATCAATACTGACTACCAGAGGTCGCCTACTTTGTTTGATTTCGCGAATATTGAGTCTCTTAGTTAAATAAATACCTACCGGTTTCGCATAATTTGGCGACGAGCTCTGAGTGTGTCCACACGTCTTACCAGAAGTCAAGTTGTAGTTACAAACGTTATTAATGCTTCAAGGTCAAGTCACATCAAGAAAAAAGTCGAAAGCTGTTAAAATGGCACTAATAGGTAACATAGAACAATTCAATCCTAAAGAGAATGAAATATCCTCTTATACACTGAGAACCTTATACGACTGCACTTTTTCTTGATAATAATATCAATAATAATATTATTGATAATATTATCAATATCTTGATAATAATATCAAGGCCATAAATCAGATACGGCACGGGGTGATATCTTAGATGGAATAATAAAAGTCCGACTTATAGTTTTGCGGCCGAGCACCTATGCGCTGCTATCGCGGCTCGCCAAAATTATTTTAAATTTAAGTGTGCCTATAATACGTGTAGATGGCAGCAGACGAAAATAGTGTGCAGTAGCCTAGCAAAACGTGAACGCGAAAGCGATGTACGCCATATTTTGATTTTTGATTGTTGTATCATTGTCATTGTATTATGTAAATTGGTTATAGAAGCGTTTGTATTACTTCGCGTTTTGATTCTGTTACACGTTATTGTAATTGTGTTTATACATAGCAGTAATTGTTTAAGAGGGAAGTGCTTATCAGATTATCAGCCGTCAAAGATCATGCCTGTTGTTATGATAAATGTTCAACATCTATGGATTTCACTTATTGCCCTCCATCAACTGTAACAGGTATGATAAAATTTTTGTGTTTCATAAGATAAATGAATATAATAATGTAAAAATAATAAAATATTTATGTTTGAAAATGATAATTTCTTGACGGACTTAAGAAAATATGTAGGAGTAGTATGTCGACATTTCAGTTGATAGTTCAATCGATTTTTTTTTACTTCAGTCTTGATAAAGTTGACAACCCAGAGTGAAACATCGACATGTAACAAGTGTCTAAATAAAAACCTGGTCAAGTGGGTTGTGATCGAGACTTTTTTCATTGCATTTACATAGCAGAATTACTAAATGTAGCCTACTTGACCAGGTTTTTATTTAGACACGAGTTACTACTACATATTTTACTTTATCTGCCTAGAAATTAACAATTTATTACATATCTCATTATATTATTATATATATTATATATATTATATATATATTATATATATTATAGGTATAATCTAAGAATAATTCTGAAGGATCATCTGATAAATCATTTAATAAATTTCTGAATAAATATTGTAAATTAAAATTAAAAATATTTGCAGAATATGTTTCTTCGAAAGAAATACATACACCTTTGGATAGTGAAACAATTCATAAGGACTGTGCCATACTAACAGGTAATCTTACAATAATTAGTGGACTAAAAGAAACATTTAAATGTTCTATATGAATAAATAGTACTTCCTAATTTAATCTTTTATTTATAAAGCTACCGGTTTCGGTTCTTGAAGTGAACCTTCATCAGGCCTTGAAACAAAAAATTACATAGCGTTACAATTGAGTTTTAAAAATGTTTGTAAATAATGTAAAAATTTATAGAGTGAATTGATTGTAAAAATGTGTGAACTTTGTATAACAACTAAGACAAAAACAATTAAAAAAGAGAAATAAATAAGACAAATTAGGTATTGTGTATAACAGATAAAACAAAATAAAAATATTTTAAAACAATTGTACATATGAAAATCTGAATGGAATAACACAGAAGTAATCACAAAAAAATAAATATTTGCGGATGTGTTAATTTGGAAAAACAAGAATTGAAAGAAAAAGTAAAAAATACTTACTGCTATTGTCAAATTAAAAATATCAAAATTAAATAGCACATTAGAATAGCAAGAAAAGAACTATAACAATTGTAAAATAAAATGTCGAGCACGTGAACATCAACGAATGAATGAAACGAATTGGAGGGCTGTGTGGTAAAGCGCATAAATGAAGCATGAAGATAGCAACATTTGGAACAGGTAAATAAATAATTTAAACGTTTAGATATTCGTAGATAGGTTTATAGTGTAGGTTAATCTGATCGTTAAGGCATTTTATGTTGTGTTTTTTCTTTGTTTTGTGTATTTCATAAGCTTCTAAAAGAGTTAATTTATAGTTTTTTCCTTCTTGATGCAAGAGTTTAGTGTTGTTAAGATTGAGGCTATGCCCTGTTTCATGCCTGTGTTTACCTACGTTGGAAGTAATTTTATTACGGATATGTTCTTTAATTCTTATATTGATGTTTCTACCTGTTTCGCCTATATATATCGCATTGCAATTATTACATTCTAATTGGTAGACGCCATTTTTGTTAAGTAAATTAATAGTATCCTTATTGTTTTGAAGTGATGTTAATAAATTAGTTTTTTTGTGATATGGATGTGTAAATATTATATTTGTTAAGAATTTTATTAACTTTGTAGTTTATGGTACCTTGAAATGTGAAAGGTTTATATATTTTGTTGTTGTTAGTAATGTTGATATTTGTTTTTTCTTGTGTGTTGTTATGCAGTTTGTTGATGATGTTTATATTGTAGTTGTTGTTGGCGGCGATTTGTTTAACAATGTTTAATTCGTGTGTTTTGTCTTTTGCAGTGAGTGGAATGTTATTAATGCGGTTTATACAGGGTTAGTTAAAAGTATGGAAACGACCATTTATTGCCGTTAATATTCATTTTAAGAAATATGTGCTTTATGAAAGTTTTTTAGGAAATTTTTATCTACAATTGAGAATACTTGAATTTTTTTCTTCTTCAATTGTTTTTGAGTTACGCCTATCTGCGTAATTTTTTTAAATGGAAACATTCTAATTTTAATCTACCGTTCGGTAGAGTATTTTTTTCTCTTTACAATAGTATTCTTGTTTTTTTTTTTAGAATTGAGGGGTTTCTGAAAAAAAAACAATATTTCAAGTATTCATTTCCCGTCGTGCGCGCTTATTAGCGCCAGGTCAGGTACATCTAAGTAAGCGATAAACAAACTCGAGTGAGTAACTTTATCATTGGTTATTGTTTACGTCAAATTCAATTGCGTGTAATTAACTGCTGTTAATATTAGCAATGGCGAATTTAAATGAACATGAAAGAATTGAAATACTTATGATTCTTGGTTATGGAGATAGACGTAGAAGTTTACAAGACGTTTGTTATTTATTTAATGATACGCATCCTGATAGAAATCCAATTTCTAAATCCGTTGTTAGTAAAACTTTGAAACGTTTCGAACAAACCGGTAGCGTTAAAAATTTGCCAAAGAGTGGTAGACCGAGAACATCGACCAGTGATGATAAAAAGCTGGATATTTTATTGGCTGTATCTGAAGATCCCCATTTATCAACCAACCAATTAGCGTTCAATCTCAATATTTCACAGTCACAGTTAAAATGTTAAAAAGTGAAAAGTATAAACCTTATAAGGTACAACTTGTACAGGAATTGATGGAAGATGATTTTGATAGGAGACTTCAATTTTGTAAAGAAATGTTAAATATTTGCAATAATAACGAAAATTTTGTCAATAATATTCTTTTCTCTGACGAAGCTACTTTTTGCCTTACCGGTGAAGTAAACAGACATAACTGCAGATATTGGTCATCTGTCAATCCGTTTTGGTTTTTGGATACGCAGTATACCCAAAAAGTTAATGTTTGGGTTGGCATTCTAGGTCATATTATAGGTCCCTTTTTCATCGATGGCAATTTAAATTCGGCTCTGTATTTGCAGTTATTGCAAAATCAAATTATACCTGCTTGTGCTACGCTCTATCCTCATGAAAACAACGAAAACCTTCCCAATAACAATATCTGGTTTCAACAAGATGGCGCCCCACCACATTATGGTTTAAATATTCGTCAGTATCTTGATAACGTTTTTCCAAATAGATGGATTGGGAGACGAGGTGAAATTGAGTGGCCAGCCCGTTCCCCTGATTTAAGCCCTTTAGATTTTTTCCTCTGGGGATATGTAAAAAACAAAGTTTATAAAGATAAGCCCGATGATATCGAAGATTTAAAAATTCAAATTACCAGGACGATACAAGAAATTCCCCGTGAATTTTTAGAGAATTCTCTTCGGGGATTTGTAAATCGATTGAGTCATTGTCAAATTACAAATGGAGGACAATTTAATTTAATTTACTTAGTTATTTATTAGTTTTTTTTTGTTTTTTTTTGTTTTTTGTTTTTTGTTTTTAATGATAATATTGTGACCCATAACTTCACTTTTGTCTTAGATCTACCTAACTAAGGGTCAGGCAACGAACGGGCCGATGAACTAGCCAGGCAGGGAGCGGGCATGGTATACCTTGGCCCTGAACCTGTCCTAGGCATAACCAAGAAAGCTATTCGGGGCTTTTTCAGTGACTGGATAAGCGAGGAACACAATAGATACTGGCTAAGTAGACCAGGGCATCGCCATAGCAAGACCTTCCTCAGAGGTCCTTGCAAGAAGAGAGCTGCGGAACTTTTGCTTTTGAACAGGGCGCAACTCAGTATCACCACAGGGTTACTAACAGGACACTTGACTGTTAAGGAGCACCTATGGAGGATCGGTAAATTTAATGGGGATCTAAACTGCAGACTTTGCAATAGGGAACCAGAGATGGCAATGCACATTTTGTGTAGATGTGATGCGCTGGCAAACCGTAGACAGCGCATATTCGGACATCTTATGATTGCTCCTGAAGACTTTAATACGCAATCAGTGAAAAACCTGTACCAGCTGGTACAGGGGACATGTCTCACTGAATGGTTGCGTTAACTGAATCAGGGCGAGCACAATAAGACTAAATGGCTGCGGTGCCCCCGGCGCATTCTTGGTGACGGGTTCTGGTTAAAAGGGGGGGGAGGGTCAGTTTCATAATAGAATTTAAAGGAACCTTTAAAATAAAGTCACAATCTGATGTGTAAACAAATGTGTTTTCATATTTGTTTTGACATCTAAAAGTGACCTTAGATTTATAGCCTCCTTTAAATTCCATTATGAAACTGACCCTAAAATAAATATTTGAACCAGTGTTTTCAATTTCACAAAAAAGTGAAAAATGTTCTTTTTTCAGAAACCCCTCAATTCTAAAAAAAAAAACAAGAATACTATTGTAAAGAGAAAAAAATACTCTACCGAACGGTAGATTAAAATTAGAATGTTTCCATTTAAAAAAATTACGCAGATAGGCATAACTCAAAAACAATTGAAGAAGAAAAAAATTCAAGTATTCTCAATTGTAGATAAAAATTTCCTAAAAAACTTTCATAAAGCACATATTTCTTAAAATGAATATTAACGGCAATAAATGGCCGTTTCCATACTTTTAACTAACCCTGTATAGTATCGAAATGCAGCTGTTTTGTGTGTATTGAAATGATGTGAGTTATTGGGTATAATGATGTCCGTTTGTGTGGGTTTGTGATAGATGTTATATTGTATATTATTGTTGGTTTTTCTTAAAGTTAAGTCAAGAAAGTTAATTTGGTTATTATTTTCAATTTCTATGGTGAATTTTATGTTATTATTGATATTGTTAATGTGATTATGAAAGTTATGTAATTCATCTAAATTCCCTGTCCATATGCAAAAGATATCGTCGATGTATCGTTTCCATAATTTAATATATTTGGCATAAGAAGAGTTGTTAAGAATGTTTTGTTCTAAATAATCGATGTATATCGATTAATATCTAATATATACATCGATTAAACATTCCTAACTCTTCTTATGCCAAATATGTTAAATTATGGAAACGATACGTCGACGATATCTTTTGCATATGGACAGGGAATTTAGATGAATTACATAACTTTCATAATCACATTAACAATATCAATAATAACATAAAATTCACCATAGAAATTGAAAATAATAACCAAATTAACTTTCTTGACTTAACTTTAACAAAAATCAACAATAATATACAATATAACATCTATCACAAACCCACACAAACGGACATCATTATACCCAATAACTCACATCATTTCAATACACACAAAACAGCTGCATTTCGATACTATATAAACCGCATTAATAACATTCCACTCACTGCAAAAGACAAATCACACGAATTAAACATTGTTAAACAAATCGCCGCCAACAACAACTACAATATAAACATCATCAACAAACTACAACACACAAGAAAAAACAAATAACAACATTACTAACAACAACAAAAATATAAACCTTTCACATTTCAAGGTACCATAAACTACAAAGTTAATAAAATTCTTAACAAATATAATATTTACACATCCATATCACAAAAAACTAATTTATTAACATCACTTCAAAACAATAAGGATACTATTAATTTACTTAACAAAAATGGCGTCTACCAATTAGAATGTAATAATTGCAATGCGATATATATCGGGTGTCCCAAAACTCGCGCCCCAGAGAATAAGCGGACGTGCCTACAGCAATGAAGATGGCAAATTCGGAAACAAAAATTGTCTAAGTTAAACTGTATTCGAAAGAGAATGAAAAAGCTGGAGCCAATGCCGAGAGCTCTCGCGTAGGTAAAACGTAGGAACTGTAAATAATGCTAGGAGACGGTAGAACATTGTTATTTGTAAAACTTCCAAAAATGTTTTGGTCCACTGTAATGTCAATGTGACAGTATTTCCTGAAAAGTCAAATGTATTTACGGACAATTGAGGTTTTAATACGAACAAAAATTGGTCGGAAAAGGTATTAAAAATTAAATTAAATGCTCAAAATGTCCACCATTCATTTCTAAACACAACCGTGCTCTTCTCAAAAGGCTCCGTGACCATTTGAGGAGTAACCGCCGCAAAAGCATCTTGGATTCGGTTCCTGAGCTGCGAAAATAGCATGCGGATTTACATTTGACCATACGTGCAAATTATGGGCATTGAAGCATCCTTGCCTGCCAAAAAGAGACTCATCCGAAAACATAATTCTGGGGACGAAATTGGGATCGAGTTCTTCTTGCTCAAGTAGCCACCGGCAGAATTCTACTCTAGCGGGATGATCTTCCGGCTGCAGATGCTGCACTCTTGTGAAATGGAAAGGGTGTTGGCGATCCTCTTTCATAACTCGTTGAACTGAAGAACGCGAAACATCCAGTTCGCGTGAAACTTTTCTTATGCTTTTTGTTCCGTCTTCCTCAAATGCATTTAGTATCGCTTCTTCGTTTTCGACTGTTCGAACTCTTCTAGGAGCACCACCAATTTCGTTACGAGTCGGAACAACTTGACCGGTCTCTCGCATTCTTGTGACAGCTCTAAGAATTACTTTATGGTCTAGGGGACGATCGGGAAAGCGCTGAGAAAAAACTCGTGCTGCCTCTCTGGCGTTGCGTCCACACTCTCCATAAATAATTATCATTTCGCTATAATCAGCGACGGAAAACATGACGGTATCTGCTCGAGTCTTACGCTTAAACCTTCCAAGTGACAGTTACAAAGGTTGACAGCAGTGTCACAATGAAGTGGACCAGTTTTTTCACATTTTTTTTTTTGTATCAACAATGCATTTCTAAGTATCCTAGCAACTTAATGAAATCCTACGCAATACCTATGACCATCTTCTATTTCGCTGTTAGGATTGGCTACTGTTTTTTATTCTTAACTCGCTTATCTTTTGAATTAGACAATTTTAGTTTTCGAATATGTATTTTGCATTGCTATCGGCATTTGCCTTTGCTCTCTGGGGCGCGAGTTCTGGGACACAGTGTATAGGCGAAACAGGTAGAAACATCAATATAAGAATTAAAGAACATATCCGTAATAAAATTACTTCCAACGTAGGTAAACACATGCATGAAACAGGGCATAGCCTCAATCTTAACAACACTAAACTCTTGCATCAAGAAGGAAAAAACTATAAATTAACTCTTTTAGAAGCTTATGAAATACACAAAACAAAGAAAAAACACAACATAAAATGCCTTAACGATCAGATTAACCTACACTATAAACCTATCTACGAATATCTAAACGTTTAAATTATTTATTTACCTGTTCCAAATGTTGCTATCTTCATGCTTCATTTATGCGCTTTACCACACAGCCCTCCCATTCGTTTCATTCATTCGTTGATGTTCACGTGCTCGACATTTTATTTTACAATTGTTATAGTTCTTTTCTTGCTATTCTAATGTGCTATTTAATTTTGATGAAATTAACACATCCGCAAATATTTATTTTTTTGTGATTACTTCTGTGTTATTCCATTCAGATTTTCATATTTACAATTGTTTTAAAATATTTTTATTTTGTTTTATCTGTTATACACAATACCTAATTTGTCTTATTTATTTCTCTTTTTTAATTGTTTTTGTCTTAGTTGTTATACAAAGTTCACACATTTTTACAATCAATTCACTCTATAAATTTTTACATTATTTACAAACATTTTTAAAACTCAATTGTAACGCTATGTAATTTTTTGTTTCAAGGTCTGATGAAGGTTTACTTCAAGAACCGAAACCGGTAGCTTTATAAATAAAAGATTAAATTAGGAAGTACTATTTATTCATATATAATAATTACCTAATTAACGGGACCATCTTATGGATTTAAATGTTCACATGTTCTTAATGTTTTCATTGAATAGTTATTTCATATCAAATTATTTGCAGACTATATTTCATTGAATGAAAAACTTACACCTACGGCTAGTGAAACAAACCGTGAGAATTGTACCACACCAACAGGTAATGTAATAATAAGTGCACTACAAAATATATTTAAATGTTTATATATTCAGGGAAACATTGTAAAGGTTTGCTACAACAGTTGGGAGTAACTCCTAAGACTCAACTAACACCAAAGAAAAGGACATTGTATAAGCAAATGTCGGCAATGAAGAAAAAAATGTATGAAATGAATCGAAAGAAACTGTCCTTCAAGAAACGTTTATCTTTAGCTCAGAAATACAGCTATGGAGATATGGCGAAGTTTACTGCACACGGTTCACCAACTGTGCAGAGATTTTGTGAATCTCAATTAAGATTAGCAGGCACTAAGCGCAAAGGACGTAGATTCACGTTTCAGGAGAAAGTTTTGACTTTGTCATTGTTTAAACATAGTGAAAAGCCTATAAACTGTTACAACAAATATTTATTTTGCCATCACGCTGAACCCTAACAATGTTACTTAGTCATGTAAATATTACTGCAGGAAGCAACAATTTATTAATGACATATTTAACAAAAATGGTAACAAAATTGAACTACCAGGACTGCTTCTGTGTTCTTATTTTTGATGAAATACAACTATGTCCACATGTTGATTATTGCACCTCAAATGATAAAATAATAGGCTTTGAAGACTTTGGAATGAATAATAATACAAGTAAATTTGCAGATCATGCTCTTGTATTTATGGTTCGAGGAATTAAAAAATCATGGAAGCAGCCTCTTAGCTATACCTTTTGCCAAAGTCAAACAAGTAGTGATAAACTGAGTGTTTTAATAAAAGAACATATACGACAGTTACAACTTATAGGACTTAATGTTGTTGCAACAATATGTGACCAGGGTACCTTAAATGTGTCTGCCATAAATTCTTTAAAAAGTCAATTACGAACAGAATTTATACGTCAAGCCAAAGAGTACAAGTCTATCGGATTTTTTATAGATGTGAGAGAAGTTATACGTCTTTATGATCCACCTCATTTAATTAAACTTATCAGAAATCACCTCTTAGAAAAAGATCTTATATATAATGAAGATGGACAAATTAAAAGAGTCAAGTGGAATCATGTACTTCAGGTTTACCAGGCAGATATATTAGAAGGAGAACTGCGTTCTTTGCCAAAAATTACTGCACTACATGTAGAGAAAAATAAAATAAAGAAAATGAAATTCCGGTTATGCACGCAGGTTTTCAGTCACAAATTTGCAAGTGTTATGCACTTACTGGCTAAACATTGTAAGTATCTTATATATACATCTAAACTTTAGTAGTAAAAGGGACATTGTCCAGAATTAGTAAACGGATTTATATATGTACCGTCTCCAACATAAAAAATGAGGACATTTATAATGCTCTAATGTGTTTCAGAAAACTCGTTGCTTTGATACCGAAATTAAATTGACAAACAAATTTATTTACTATGATCACACAGCTATAATGGAAATGACTACAAACTGATTTAGAAGTATCATTTATATTAGCAAAAAAATCTTAAAATCACTGCTAAGACTTGTCCTCATTTTTTCTGTTGTCAGTGTAATATTTTTTTACACTACTACACATACTTTTCAAATCACAAACGCATCAATGTTTATAAGTTGCACATTATCACTTTTCTACAGAGTATTTCTGTACTTTACTCCATAAAATGCAAACTGTAGTGTTTAATGTGTGAAGGTATAACATTTGATAGATAGAAAATGATACTAGTAATAATTACTAATAATAATAAACGATTACTTCAGAAGCTCAAATTGTCCACCCTTTAACTCTGTGTACAATTCTTCTTAAGTCTTCTTAAATTAAAATTGCCCTTCTAATGTACCTTCTTCTCATGTATTTAAAATTTGTAAAAATACTTCTAATATCAACATTAACATCGACAGGTACAATTATTTTGTTTTTCATAGTACCCCACAATTTAATTTAACCATTCAGTTCAATGTTCTCGTTCGGTTGAAGTCTTTAGGCTGGCTATGGATTTACGTTTTTGAGCTAATTTGCGAGTTGATAAAAGACGTAAACATTTCAAGTATTTTTGGTTTTCTCTAGTTCATCAAAAGCGATATTTTACTACTGCAATTAACAATATACGTAACTATCACACCTAAAATTTAATTGAACTGTCAAATTTTCTTTAGAAACAAAAAATTTGCTTTTATTTCCAAGGCACTCTTTGCAGAACAGATGATTTCAATAACTTGACCTGAATTTAACTCTAACCGTCAAGTGTGATACATCATTGTAATCAGAAAAAAAGGTTTCATTTAATCGTGTAAAAATCCAAGATGGTGTCCATAAGAAAATAAAAAAATTGAATGTCGTTTGTTTATAATTTTTGATGACATGACAAAGATAATGGCATATTTAAATTCCTCATAAAAATGTGCCTTAACAATGTCTGACCTAAAAATGCCTAGCTTCATTGGTTTTTATTTAAAAAAATAAAAACGAAAATCGTGATTTTTACTTTTTTTCGAATATCTTGAAAACCGTAAAAAATAGGTGACATTTGTTTGAAGATTATTGATTGGGATAAAAATACGCAACTTTGTTCTAATTTAACCAACTTCGTATCTCTTAAGATAACCGAGGTCCCCATGGTTAGGCTGGAAAAACGGACATCCTGTATATAGTGTATCAATCGTAAAATTCTGCGAAGTTTTTATATTTCACAAAATGGAAAAAATTATATTAAATGTAATAGAAAAATGTATATTGTATATGTATATGAAAATATTTTTACGTATTATGTTATAGGAATTAACAAAACCCACAGAATAGATGCCCTCTGCTTCAAGTGAAAGTAATATTTCATCTAGTAGTGAAGATTATATACAAAGTTGTCAAAAAAGAATTAAAATAGAAAATTATATTGAGAATGTTGTGCACCAATATGCAAACCAAGAATTCAGGTCAGACTTTCGTGTGAAGAATTAATGTGTAAGTATACATTCTTAGTCTTGTACATTTCTAATAACAGTTTGATATTTTAGTGCTCTATGGGAATCTAAAATCAAATTGCTACAAAGGAGGATGGCCTGAGATTTCAGCTGAGAAAACTGTGTTGATGACATTATGATATCTTGTCAATAATGAATCTTTTAGCCAAATCTCAGGTCGATTTGGTCAATTAGCAGTGCCCATTGTTAATAGGAATAAAACGATATTAATTTTGTGATTATTTATTCGCTCTCTATGACTGAATGAGCGTACTAATTGTACTGAAGTGCAGATTTCCGTGGCAAAATGCAAGAATATTACAGGTTACCTACTAACATCTTTCATATCTAACAACAGAGGGGTCAATGTGCAAATTGTAAAGTCACACGCCAGGGCCGGATTGTAGTATTTTGTGGACGTGGTAAAAAGTAACAAAGCATACACGCAAAAACCGATTTTGTTAAATAAAACAAAATGGTGACAAATCAACTAAATTATTCGTTTAAATAGCAGCAAACAAATCTTCATTCAAGTCAAATAAATATCTCAGTTACAAGAATGTAGTCAAGTCAATAAAATTTGTATTTGTAAGTAAAAAAATCTTTACTTTAAGAAAAAGAATTAAATTTGTTGATTTAAAAAAATATTCTAAAATTTTTTGCTTCGTTGAAAACATGATTTTTCGATGAATTTTTTACGGCAATAATTTGCGCTTGTCTGAAAACCTATTTAGCCCCTATTAGATATGCCTAGTGATGCATTTGTTGCAAAAATTTAATTTTCTTCGGAAATTTACCTCTTTCACACGGACACTTATAAAATGGCAGATGTCTTTTACACCGTTTATTTCAAAAGCCGACAAACAGCTATCGGTGCTGGTGCCGGTCTTGCTTCGTAGTATTTTGTTAGAAAGAATTTAAGACCTCAAATAAATATTTATGGTCGGTATACCGTTCTTAATTTTGTATTCCTAAAAATTTAGTAAATGCAGTTACTGTTATTAATTTGTTTTAAAACCTCTGTTAAGTGTTAAACACAAATTATCTTTTTCAAGCTCTAGACATAACTAGAATAAAATGATTTATTTATCTTACTACTTACCTATTCGTGTCCGCAGGGAATCTAAAAAAACTACAAAAAGTTACAATTTTTAGAATTGTTTGTACACAGTTTAGCGGCACATCGATTCACTCCACGTCTTTCTGTACTTTCCATTTTCAATAAAAGATAACTTGTTAACCTTTGATCGCTTTACAGTAAATTGCCTCAAAGTTCCCTTAATACGCCTCTGGCCCAACATAAACATGCATAAATGAGCTCTGCATCCCGAGATTGTGACTCAGACCTTGCGCGGGATGTTATGCGCGAACTGAATATTTTCATGAGAGTCGCGCTACTGTGTAATCCTTATACTGTGGCTCGAATATAACTTAATGTTTAAAATTATGAAGAATTATGCAACAATACTGCAATATTTGAGAAAGATCCAAATATTACGATCATTTGCAGTTGCATCATCATCTAGTAAAGGGGTTCAAAACACTCCACAAGCTTCTGAAACAGCAGACAAATCTACATCAGAGACATCTACACAGACTGATGGTGATGTTTGTTCAGGAGAATAACAAGAAAAATGAAAATGAAAAGAAAAAGGAAAATGAAAAGAAAAATGAAAATGAAAAGAAAAATGAAAATGAAAAGAAAAAGTGACCTGGTGACAGCTTTGGAAACACGAGAAGAAAGCAAGAAACTGCGACATGCTGAAAATATGGAAGTGAAAAGGAAAGTGCTGGATGTTTTTAAAAACTATATGGATCAACTGTTTTCTCAAAGAAAAAAATAACATCTTCACCTTTGCTCTCTATTATGTTAAATGGTGTTACATTTTATTTTGGACTTAGATAATACCCGTTTGCTATACCTGTGAGGATAGCATACCTTTGTTTTGAATTTTCAATAGGTTGCGCGTGTGCCGGAATTTCCCAGGGTCCCTTGCGTGAACCGATGCGAGATACATTATTGATCGTCTGATGGTTGATCGAAGTGCTTGTGTGAGTTTGTCTGACATCCCTTTACGGTGGCCATTTTTGACGCTTTTTATCTCAAGGAACAAAAATTGGAGATACATATATTAAAATTTCACACGATTTTAGTAGACTTTCAACATTGC